>VZTE01004972.1:82294-153159 GCA_013397775.1 Eulacestoma nigropectus | reverse complement strand
CGCCCCCGGCGTGGGCAGACCCGGCCCGGGGGTCTCGGCCCCGTCCCGCCGCCCCCCGCCCTGCTGCAGGCGGTGTTACCGCACGCGAGAGGTGTCGCTCCAGCAAAAATATGGGTTTCTGGGAAGCCTGGCGACGCCGTATTCCCACCGGGAACGGCAGAGGCCGTGCCGTGAAATCCAGCGGTGTCAGTGTCCCACGGGTTCAGTGTCACTGACACGTAGCCCCCGCCGATTACCGTCCTCTGCACCTCAGCTCTGGGTGGAAGCCGTTTCCCCACGCAGCTTCGAAGGAAGGGGATGTCCAGGCAGAGCCTGACACCACGGTGTCGACAGACAGGACTTGTTCTAGCTCCAGATCCCCTGTTTAGGTTGCTCCGTCTGGGCAAAGTCTTCATAAAGCTGCTTGTCCCAGCATTCAGGGAGGCCGGCATCCCTCGCATGGAGTGTGTGGATTATCTGTTTTACTTGAAAGCATGTTAGGAAACAAAACTTTTCTCCTGAAATGAGGGAATAAGGCCTTGAGTGAAGCTGTGTAGTACTGAAACAGCCTTCACTGCTAGAATAAAATCCTACATCCCCTGTCAAGAATCCAGGATTGTAGAAGGAGTATCTGGATTGTTCCAATGTATATTGGTATCCAGCATAATCTTGAGAATATTGAGTCTTGTTGGGAATACTGAATTTCTTCTTGACTACTCGGAAGCACTCAGATGCATATTAAACTGTTTTCTCTATGTGGGTTCACTGATAAGCACAGTCATACGAAAAGAAAAAAATATTTGAAATCTAAAGAGTTCTGCAAAGTGAAAGCAAACAGAAAGCTTATGTCTCCAAATACGATGAATATCAAAGAAGTTCAACAAGAAGCAAGAATTTCAAACTATTTCTTTTAAACTGCATACACCAGAGGACACTGTTCATGATAGGTAAACAGAACTCCAGTTCTGAGATTTGGGTGTAAGAAAGAATAGGAGGCGGGAGGAGAGAGGTCCATTCTGCCCACCCCAGAAGCATGAAGTTACAAGACTCATTTCAGTATCCGGAGATGTTCTGTTGCAGAAAACACATGGGCAAAGTAGAGTAGAGCAAAAGTAGAGCAAAGTTTAGTGCTTCGATTTTATTGGCATAAAATGTACAAACAATAGTAGGACATTAAACTGAGAGGAGAAATTGTCGTACGTGTCTCAGATTTCTCCAGCAAATTAGAATTTTCCCATTTCTTGGATTTTACTCGCTGAAGCAGTCATCAGAGTGCAGCAAGTTTTCTCCTTCCCAGCCAACTTAAATGGTTGTCAGTGATGAAGCAAATAGGCACTACTTCATTAAATGTAAGCAAATACCCACTGATTCGGATGTGATGTTTCAGTTGTTTAGGATTTGCAAAATTATTTGTAAAAATAAACAGAAGCACTGAGCATCAGGAAAGTCAAAGGTTCGGTGTTCCCAATTCAAGCACAAAGCTTTGTTGCAGACCACTTCAAAGAAAATATCAGAAGATGACTCCATTTTTTTTAACAATATATGTATTTTCAGTATTTTAGGAAAGATATTTACTTCAAATGCAAATATTTTAAAAGCAATAAAATTACTTTTCTTAAATCTCATTTTAATGTCTTTAACTTTCCCTGTATTTTTTGTGAGAATGGAACCCCAGCTCTCCTATGGTAAACATTGAAGGTCTATCTCTCCCTGAAGATTGACTGTTTATAACTATTTAAAATTGACAGCCTTCATTTAGACTGACAGATGTTCCAGTAGCTCCTGTCAATGCCATGGACAAAAACCAGCTAAGCCACTTTTTTTTTCAAATTTTCAACTGAAACAAAAAGTAAATTTCCAAATATGAATCTGGTGATTCAGGCAATGTGAGGCCTGAGAGTTGAACACCTTTTTATACTTAGCAGCCACTATTCCTTCAAAAACCACTGAATTTCTACAGGTATTAGGCGCACGTCTGATTTTCAAATGCAAGATGGGTTAGCTGTGCAGGAGCAAAGGACAATAAGATGGGGGGTTAAGGCAGTTCTAGTAATATTCATGTTACCTGAATGGCTTTGGGCAATAAGCTGTGGTCATTCATTTGACCTCTACACATATGGCATCAGTTTGAATCTTGTGAGGGGCAAATATAACCCTGTGTATCAAAGCAAGAGGTATATTTCTATTACAAAGAAAAATAAGTGCATCAGAAAATATAGAAAACATGGAAATAGTATGTTTGCTACAACTTTTAGAGGTAGAAGCGTAGAGACAGGCATAAGGATGAAATAAGCATAAGCAGGAGGTTGGCCTAGGTGACTTCCAGAGCTTCCTTCCAGCCCAGATTATTCTATGATTCCATGAAACAAAAATTTAAAAAAAGGTTATTGGAGAAAGCTGAAAAGACTGAAGTGGAGAGGAAAAAGGAAAAGAAAAGACCTATTAAAAGAACAGAGATGTAGGGGAAAAATCAGGATAAAATAGTCTTTGGCTACAAAGAAACAGAAGAGGAAAGGAGACATAACTGAGAATGTTTAATAAGATTTTTCAAGGCTAGAAGTTATAGACTGGTAAAGCTCCAGCTAAGGCAGTGGAACTATGCTGGTTTGCATCTGCAAATGCAGTCCTCAGAGATGTAATATATTCTGACTTCATTAAATCTGCATTGACATTAAAGCTTGCTATTGAATAGTTGTCTTTAAAATGCCTCCTACATTAGTGAAATAAATCCATCTATTTACAGTATTTATTCTTTTCACTTATCTCTTTCAGTTGATATGTTTGGAATGAAGTATGTTTCACCAGTTACTTTACAAGTCAATGAAACAGAAGGATAGTCTGTGCTTGCTGAAATCACTTGCCCTCCTCAGCGTTTCTCTAGGATTTCATGGACAAAATTAATTGCAATTAGGTCATGATTACTCAAATATTTGTATTGTGCACTTAAAATGCTGCAGTAGATTAGGCTTACCAGGTAAAACAGTAGAATTTGTAAAAATGCATACTGAAAAATTAATAATTTTTTTCCTTAGGACCACAGAGTGACTATTAAATCCTTTCACCTGTTTTTGACTCAATTTTTTGATTTAAGTGTCCTTTTATAAGTAGGTTTGGCTGAAAACCAAGAAGTGGAAAATAGAGTTATAAAAGTCACTCATTCAGAAAAGGCAAAGAATATTTCACAAGTAACTGAAATTGTTGTAAAAAGTAAGACTTATGAACAAATTTTATTTTAAAAAGGAGACTGTACGAAATATATTTTTTACTTCTTTATTATTATATCTTGGCATTTTTCTGTCTTGTGGAATACAATTTAAATCAGACCTTCAGGCTCTTATTTACTGTCTTGACAGGACACTAAGCACATTGCACAAATCTGCCCAGTTTGCAGTCACTTCTCTTATTCGTCCACTTATCTCACACTTATCCTGAGATATTAATACAATACATACATGTATATATATATATACACACCATGGAGCCACCTGACCTCCAGCACAGGGGCAAGAGTGGCCCGAGTCCCATTGCTCAAGGCTACTGTTGTCAGGAGCAGGCTGGCCTTGTCCAGACGCTGAGCCTTGCAGTGAGCCTGGCTTGCTGCCTATCCCACAGCCCTTCCCATCTGTGCACCACCATGCCTCCTGCACAACTCCATCTGCAGGGAGCCGCGGGAGCTGGGCTTGTTGGAGGGAAGTGTCTGGATGGGTCAGTCAGTATTCTCTGTGTGTTGGCAGCTGGGCTCTTCCTGCATGACCAGCCATGTGATTTTGATACATATTGCTGTGGAAAAAAAGTTAATTTTTTTCCCTACAGTATGTATACATTTCTGCTACTATCTGCATTCACACTATAGTAGTTTTTCAACAGTGGTGACTTACTCTAAGGTTAATGTCTGTAAATCTACTTTTTCCTTAATCAAAAGTAACAGAAAGTTCAGAACTTTTACATTATTTGACATGAAGTTGTTTGTCAAGTTTTGTCCTGTGAAATATAGGTTTACATAGAGAATGAAAGGTACTGAATACCATGCAATGTAATCTAAACTTGCTTCACTTAGTTTTATTGAGATCCTGAATGATTTTTATATGAATAATTTTGTAGCATTGTCTATTACATACTAATTTACTGGTAAAAAGTATTATTTGCAAACAGATATATACCAGGCAATCATAACTACTAATTTAAGAAGCTTATGATTGATTAATGTTATTTCTTTGTGTAACAAGTGAAGACAAGCACTTTGATATCATCACAAATTCCCCAGGAGGGACAGCCAAGAGTCAAATGCCAGCTACAGGGTATTACACCCAGCACTGTGCAAGCAAGTACCACAGGTGTACTGGGGCTCAGTGACCCAGGAGAGAAGCAGACTGATTTGTGCCTTCTGCTAACCCTGGGTCAAGAATCCTTCTCCGAATTTCACCCTTTGTGCTCCATCAGCACAGAGCACCTGTTGGATGGGAGAATTTCAAGGAGAGGAAAAGGTAGGTCACCACAAGCTCCTAGAGAAGCATGCACAAGAAAAACACCTCTAACCTGAGATGTACAAGTGATTCTGTACAAATAATCCAAAAAAATAAGAATTACTGTAATGTGAAGACAAAGGCACGTGCACTCACTGCCAAAAAGCATGCTTTTTTTTTTTTTTTTTAAGTCACAAGCACACTGCAGCTGTTACTCTGGCTGGAGAGAAAGTAAAGAGACACAGGGTGCAATTCATCTCTCATATCAACACTGTTAGTTATGCTAAGGATAGTTTGGCTCACATAGCACTCTCCTAGCTACCAGCCTTTTTCAGAGTCCAACTCTGTGTAGTACCTAAAATTAGTCTACAAAAGAATATAAATTTAACATTCCAAGACACTAACTGCAGTCATAAAATTGGGCATCAAATTATTAATAGCAAGTGAAATGGTTCCTAATTGTGCTAACTCGAATCTGTGTTTGCCCGGTGATACACTGTGCCATTTAGAAATTCTGGCTTTAGCAGGGATTAGACTCCTCAAAACCAGAGATTTGCAACAAAGTATATGTCCATGTGGTGAACTGCACAAAGACTAGGAGGATCCAGAGGCATCTGAACTCAAATCCCTCTGCTAGGTGTGGTTCTATAGCATGACGAAAAGGATTACTTCAAGCACAACACTAGCATCATAAGACATCCTCATATCTCAGTGCCGTGTTTCAAAAGGAGATGTGAGCTTGTTAAGCATTAATTTCACTGCTCTGACAGTATAGTCAGAGTCATCTCACACAAATGTTGGAACATCACAAATTCATGGATCATTGCAATATCTTACTGGACCAAATATTGTTAATCATTGTTAGAATACTATTCATGTGTTAGAATTCATAACTTGGACTATGAAATTGCTGAAGACGAAAGGAGAGGGAAATCATGTGTAGTATTTCCTGGAGAGAGTATATGCTTCATGTCTTGCAAGAAACTTCTAGGAAAAGAGTTGTCAGTTCTCTGCCAGCTGATAGGCACTGAATTAGCATATCAGAAACTACCATTTTCATTCAGGGCTTTTCTCAGATATGGGATAGTTTTATCTTACTTCAGACACTATTTTTCCCAGCTATGAGACTCACAAGAAAAATACCAAATTGATCACCAAGACAATGGATGGATGAGGGCTTCCATGGCAAAGCAATACAAAGCTGCATGTAAAGAGCTATGCTGTCTTTCCATCTTTAGTAATTCTGAAAGATTATCTCCTGACAGCCAAATTGAAAATGCTGACTTTGCAGAAAGTAGTGATGCCCTAACTATGCAAGGAGATTACAGAGAAATTGTTATTTTGATAAATATATACAAGTTCAGGAGATTATTTCATCTGAACTTAGTTTTAGATTTAGAAAACTAATTAAGGAGAGTTGTTTTATCCCATCCAGCAGTTACAGAATTCATTCAGGAGAAAATCCATGTCTAATTCTATTTCTTCCAAAGGAAATTTGATCTTGTGTTTCCATTAACTGTTCAATAGAGTAAACTGGGCATGCTTGTTACTCAGTTTCTTGATGATGTTCCTCTATACACTACAAACTCACCACTTCCCTATCAGAAAATTTGTATAACAGATACATACTGTATAGCAGTTAGATCAGCTTTCTGTTGCATGGTTTCATAGCTCATTAATACTCCAAAAGGAAATGAATGCAAGGATCCCACATCATTCTTTTTGAGATCTCTAAGTCAGAGTTATTGGGCAAAACTTTTTCACAAGCTTGAAAGAAATGGCATCAAACTGAAAGCTTTTCCAAGTTTCTTACATCCTCTAGTAAAAAAATTTGAGGAAAAATATTTTCGATTAGGTTTGAACAAAGGAACTAAAATAAAAAATTGGTTCAGCCACTGAACAAAAAGGTAATAACTTTATATGGTGCCAAGCAGGGCCTAAAATATATGTCTTGAGTTCTTACTGTACTGAACAGATTTTAAGTTCAGACTGCTCAATGGACAGGTCACCAAGTCATTTATAATTTGTGGGAATTTGGTATAGCAGTACAAGGATACTTTCCTCAGTGCTTCAAAAACTGATTTAATAAGAGTTGCAGTATTTTCCTAAGATGCCACTGTTTCACTTCATGTAAGACCCATAAAGCAACTTCCAGCCAGTGAGAGGTACAAAACTGAGGCATTTGCCTAAAACCAGTATATACAGAGCATGTGTATGCTGTCTGTAACCTAGGACACAAACTCTAATTTTACTAGCAAAATTCAAATAACTGTTATTAACAATCCTAAGACTTTCCTGCCAAGCAAAGGGCGTTGTGTTGTAGACCCTGTTTGCTAAATACTGAAGCAAAATCATCTGGTCATTTGATTTCAGACCTTGGAGAGTCACAAGATGGACAATGTTTAAATAACAGTAATATAAACAAATGTACTTTGAATTTGAGTCAACAAGACAATTTCATTTCCTCTTTTATCTTTCCAAGACTAATTCCCTCTTCTTTTAAGCATTTTCATTTCTAAAACCAGAGAAGAATTAAACTCCTGTACTCAATAATGCATTTACTACTACAGAATGAGAAATCCTTAGTTCCACTGTCATTTTAACGTCTCCCATACATGCATAATGATAAGCTCTCTCATTACACTTTGAGGCAATAACGAGCGCTTTTATTTGGTACTTAATAAAGTTGTGTGACTCTTCCCTAGGCACAGAATAACCTAGAGGCCTCAAAGGGACTTAAGTGGCTGTCAGACCTCTTAGGGGAGGTCTGTGTACTTTTCTCACATCCACATTTCCTCCTGAAAAGTGCTGCTATAAAGCAAGAAACAGTAGATAAGTGTATATAGTGAGTTACCTAGAGCATTCTTTAAAAGTGGCAACATCAAATCAGGGCTCACAGGGAGAAATTGCACATGACTTTGTCATGTTTGCATTCCTGTGAAACTGTTCAGGCAAAAAAGGTACTTATGGTAATTTCTGAATGGCTGCCTCTTTCTGTTTTCTAGAAGACATGGACAATCTACATCCTAATTTATATATAATGAGATGCTATTACAAATACTATGCCGTCCTCCATGGCTTGGCATCTTATTGGTAATTAACCCTATACAAAACAAGTGCAAATTGAGTAAAAAAAGTAAAAGATCTGAAGTAAATTCAGGATTTGGATGTGGTATGGAATCAAACTGAATTATAAGTAAGAAATCATAATCCTTAAAACCACAGTCACCAGATTCCAATTTTTTAAATTCATAAGGGCAGCATTTTGAAATAAATAAAATAAGCAGAATATTCCAGGAGAAATGCCTAGATTAAAACACAGGCTACAGAAACAGTTACAATCTTGCCACCAGAATGTCAAAACATCAGCTGGATTCCATCTCTATTCCATACAGCAGGTGGTAGAAGGAAATCATCTGATACAATGATCCCAAGTTAGCAGGTGGTGGCATCAGTCAGGCTTTTCATAAAAAGCAAATTGTCCTCATCAGAAAGTTTAACTGAGAAAAATGCAATTCCACTTCAGCCTGTGTTTTAGTAAGTCATTGCAAAAATAATTTAACTAGCTATGGTGGCTCAAAAATATACAAGTGAGGGAGCAATCTTAATTCATAAGGTTGTCACTATACATATCAGTGCTGTTTACCTATTTTCCTTAGGGTTTTTTTCTAATATTCAAACTATAATTTGCTCTTTAAAATTAGTATAAAGACTGCCTAATGACCCTTGCCCCGTGATCATTCTCTCATTAGACTTAGTGAATCTGTGTGTACACGCTGTCTGTGCCTGCAAATTTCTCTGCTCTCAGATTGACATGAAAGACCATGCTGGTAACTCTCCTCTTCCTACATGCATTGCAACAAGATAATTTTACTTTAAAGCATCCAAACATATTTCATCAATAAAGTACTGTCAACTACTCTATAATCCCCTTTTTCTAAAAAATCTTTTTACTTATACTATTTTATGGTTTATATTATATTCATTTAGATTTTTTTCTCCTTTCTTGCAGTTCGTGTACTTACATATTCAGTAAATGTACAAATAAACAGATTTTAAAAATGCAATAGATATACCTCTATGAGTTCTCTATATATAATGCATTTTCCAAAAAATGTAACTTAGTTTTCAATAATAAATTTCCTTTAAACTTCTGTTTCTAAAGGATTTTGCTGATAAATGCACTTTTACTGGTTTTTTAGCGAGTACACACACACGTTCTAATAGCTGACTCAACGTTGTACACTATGTTTAGTATTTGGTTTTCTTTTACTCATAAATCGTGGCTATTAGTTACAGTCATTCTGATTTTTGAAACATTTTGCATCCAATTTTCTCAAAAGCATAATATGGAAAATTATGTTCTTTAGTTGCTAAAAGATCATTTTTGATAATATATAGAAACATTTTCTAGAGATTTTAGCACTCTGCTTGGACACACATAGCTTGCATTAGTGAATGCCCTAACAATATGCTCTTGTCTTCACTCAATAATGAATTATATAATATTTCAGGTGTAGTAAAAGGCTCACTCAGGGATATGGCAAGCACATTATATATCTTGAAGTAGAAACTAAACTCTATTGCTTGCATAATACTACTATCATTGCTATATCTTATTCCTACTTGCAAAATAATTATCTCCTTCCATATTTAGAGAACATTGAGGACTAAACTTTTCTGTGAATTGCACCATTCCTGCCCAGTTAGCTCAGCAACCTTTGATATCATTTTCATTTACAGACAGATATCTGATACCTTGCAGAGGAACACTTAAATATAATTATCTGTAACCTTATTACAGTGTCTTAGAGGTGGAAACTATTAGCTGCCAAGACTGACTGTGACGGACTGTTAGACAATCACAAATCTGCCTCACTTGAGTCATTCCTTCCAGTAAGCAATACAGTAGCTAGAACGTGATCTCTGTAACCATGGGAAAAAGCCTACAGGGCAGCAGATACATCGTTGAACTACTAAATCTGTATATATTGTGAAGATCTCTTATGGTATAGTAATTATCAATAAGAACTGTTCGTAATACATATAGCAGTATAGTATTATGGATCATGTTGCTTCAGCTTTGCTCAGCTTATTCCCTGTATTTTTCCACTTCCTGTTATAAAATTTTCCAGTTTCTGAAAATGCCTCTGCCTATACACTGGCAAGTTGCAATCACCACTTTTTTATATATCCATTTGTATATCCATTTATGTATCCGTGTATATATCCATGTATATCCATTTTTAATATCTTCATGTTTTTAGACTTGTGTAACACATCAAAATACGAAATAAAAGAAAAAACTTTATGAAAATATAAATCATGCAAAATTTCTTTTTAAATGAGAGTATTTGCCAGGTAGCATTATTGTATTAAATTCTCTGGACCTCAGTTAGACTTGTTATATAAGTGGGTGTTATAAAAATGGAGGTTGCAGCAGAAAGCTTCAAATTTGAATGAAACAGAAAGGTCTAAGAGTTAGAGAATTGGAAAGTGGTGTCCTTTTACGAGCAGTCTAAAAGTAAAAGTAGACCAAATGTCATGTATCCAACATGGGTTCTTGCCAACAAAATAGCCTGGCAGGACATTAGAGGGATCAGCAGTTACCCCAGTGACCTGACAGAAGGCTGGTAAGGTGGATTGGCATCAGGGTGGAGGTGAAAATCAGGCACAGAGCCACTGGCCATCCATGTCAGAGACAAGAGGGCAGGAGGCCAGGCAGTATGACAGCATACTGTTCTTGCTCTTGTTAGAAGGCAGAGCAGGCTGAATGCAGTGAATATTTCTTTCCAAATTCTCAGATACTTGAAATCAATGTGTGCACTTCTTTCTCATTTGGAACTTCCTTGATTTGCTGCAGGGAAATATTCAGAAAGGTAAGTCTCTTGTGGTGAAATCCTTCGTGCAAAGTGAAGGAGCAATGAGCAGGCATCAAAGAAAATACTCGAGTTATTTTTGCCCTGAAAAAGTCCCGCTGGCACTTTGAAAGTTCTCTCTTTAGATATCAAGATAGAGGAGTGACATGCAACTGTCTCTACGGGAGCAGTTAATTCCAGCAGTCATGCCAAACTGAAGGACTTTGTGCTCCTCTCAAACATCCTCCGGTATGCACAAAAATGGAGGGGGAAAGCACTCCTGCTGGGGCATCTCCAGTCTGGTGCCACCAAAAAGAGCAGCAGCCAGAAGGATTGCAGTATGGCATGTTCCTCTCCGTGCACAGAAAGGCGTGACAGACAGTAAGCTGTAGTGCCAACTAAAAGCAGTGACAGTGAGCAACAGCCCTGAGATCCCACCAGAAGGGGATATGTTGTTTAATCAAATCAGTTTTAGGCTGGTGTGTAGTGTCAGGACTCACAGCATGTCTAAAGAACATGCTTACAATTCCCTCAGATACTCTGCAGGAGTTGGACAGCAATGACAGCAGACTTGTCTCAGCATCTAGGAAGAAATATGGATAAGATGATCTTCATGTAGGGTGAATACATACATTTTCCTACATCACTGGTAGGTTTTTTAAATGATAGACATTCAATCACTCAAGAGAGCTATACCATATAAAATAGATATTAAACAGCTGCTTTAGTAATATCTGTTTTTACCTAGCTTTTTTAGTGCAGGGAGAGGGATTATTTCAGTTGTTGTACCTTTGGTAGTGGTTTGTCTGTAACAAAATCTGACCTGCAAGTCAAGACTGCTCCTTTTGTGATGTGCCAAAAACCACTTTAATAAGAGGAGATGAAAGATGAAACTTGAAAATCAAACATTTTATCAAAAACTGCCATCCTCTAACCAATTCAAAAGCAAGACTGATTAAATGTGAAACATCAAGTGACAGTGGGCAGTGGGGGTAGACTGCAAGGAGTCCCCACCTCATTGCAGGTGGTCTGTTGGAGACTCAAGCACAGTGTCCCTCTCTCAATAGCCCAAGCGATGATCACTTTTTGTCTCCTCTAAAGGTTACCACTACCAAACTGGTCAGATGTATCCCATTTCACTCTCTGCTAGCTCTCTCACAGAGCGAGCAGGAGCTATAAATAGGTTTTACTGTAAGCCTCACCCTTTGCTCTGTGCTTTGGGTAGTGGGACAGATCCACACAAGAAACCACACAAAAAGAAATTTTATAGGCTCAGTGCTGCTCTTGGCACAGGAGCAGTGGTTCTACAACTAACATCATGGACTATGGGATTGAATTAATTGGGAAGGAATCCTAAAAACACTCACACGTTTTTCAGAGTGAGAATGTGTTTTTGCTTGAACAGAATTAGTATGGAATTTACCAGTTGACATAAGTAGGTATAGTTTCACTTAAGCAGTAAATTTTCACCATTGTTTAAAAATTAACTCTATTCTTACTGACTACCCTGAGCTTACTTCTGCTATAAGTTTCCACAATAGAATTGTTTCGGGTTCGTACAAAGGTGTTAAATTGGTTATCAGAATGTAAATGTAGCTATCAAAATTGTACAGCAAGAACTCTTTAATCGTACTAGTGGTTTAAATATTAGATATACAGGAATAGCTTTACTACTTCAGGGTTTTTTTGAAGGAATGGAATTTTATAAGAATTTCTAAAAATTTATATTTTAATATATTTTTAAAATAATATATTTTAACAACTTTTGAACTACTTTGAAAGAGATATATGGCTTCTTTGAATGTCGTTAAACTGACTACAAAGTTAAAAATACTACTGATTAATGTGATTAATTTTGTCTGATTTAGTTATCTGTGTTGAATGAAAAGTAAATTACTTTGTATACATGACAATATATAGAGATTACAATATATTTCATCTGTGATGATGTGTTCGACATTCTTAGTATGAGAGTTTAGGGGTTTTTAAGGAAAAATACCTGCAGAGGATGAGTATCTGTGATATAGAGAACATTGTGGTAATGGAGAATGTGTGTTTGGGACCAAGGTCCCACACAATAATGTTTTTCTATTGTCTTGATCTTGAATATCATTGAAGTATCAGCTAAGTATTTGAGCACAAAATTCACCAGCGTACAGATGTTGCACAGGGCTTGTACAAACCTGTGCCTGTGAACAAATGAAAAGCTTTTAAGATCACAGAGGTGTGTTTGAAGTTAAAAATTAGCCATGATTATGTACACAATAACCTGTCACTTCTTTTACACTCCTGTAAAATAAAACACCATCAAGAAGAAACAAAGTGTCCTGAAGAAATGCCAGAACATAACTTTACACTTGCTTAAAATGCACTTCCAAAGCTACTAAAACTTGATTATTGAAGCATGTCTTTTATTTTAAAAGATCTATTTGTTGTCATTTTGATTGACACAAAAAAGCATGTGTAAGACACAAAATTACTTGCGGCACTGTAGAAAAGATGAAATTATACAACCTATTATTTTTAATTGACCACCAAATATACTAAAGCTAGTTTTCATAAAGAGCTAGAAGTGATGAAATATAGTTAGATAAATGCATAACAGCATTCATTACGAGTATTCTGCTTTTAAAAATGTGACTAAGTATGTAATTAGTGAAAAATGCTTTATTCTAATCCTATTCATTTATTTATTTTCCTGTTCCCCTGGAACAAAACAGCTGAAAGATTTTTACCATTTTGAAGCAAAATTAAATTTTGCTGCCTAAAAAGCCAGGATAAAAGTTCACTTGTGTCTTGGGAAAGGGCAAAAGAAGAAAGAGAAAGGAGGGAGAGTCTCAGAGCAGAACCAGGTGAAGAGTGACAGAAGTTCCTGCATCAGACACTGCCAGCAGTGAAGAGGGACCTTCTGCCATCAGGGAACTGCTCCTCTAGTGCCTCAGAGCCACTGTCTCCTATGCTCCCATGTCTGATTTCGCACTCCCTAACACAGGCAGGGTGTATTTGGCTGCTTTTATAATCCCTGTCAGTCCTAGGCACTTTCATTAGTACCTTCAGCTGAGCGGGTAGGAGCTCTGCACTGGATGCTGATGTATGTGAAGGGCTGTCAAAGACTGCTCTTGGCTTGCTAGGCCTTTGAATCATAAGAGAGAGGTGGTAGAAACAGGGATCAGGCGGCATTCTCCATCCCTGTGGTCATGCTAGAGGACTATGCTAGAGAGAGGCTGCTGAACCCTGTGACAGAGGATATAACTCCTTAGCTTGATTGAATCCTGTTTGCTACATAAATACTGATCCAGCCACTGCTTGCTGCAGGGAGCAGACCAAAACAGCCTCATCCCACATGAGCCTGACTGCAATTTGCACAGCCAAATGGAGCAAGAAACCAGGACTAGGAAAAATCTCCCTATGTTGTGGAGGGAATTCCTCACAGCCATTCCAGTTTGAATTGATAATTACTAACAGACCTGGGATTTTTTCTATTAAAAAAAAAAAAAAGGCAAAAAAAGCTTTTTCCAACTTATTTTGTGTTGTTAATAAACCAAGTGCCAGAAGAAATTATCTAGTATCTTTTTAGGAAAATTAAGGATGGTGTACATGCAATTTAACCAGCACAGAAGCTGCAAAGAAATAAAAAAATTTTATTCGGCAAAAGCTTCTAAAGGATCTAACTTTATATTGTGAAAGTCTAGTGCAGTCTGAATTTTCAGAGGTTTCTAATTTGCCGAAATCTGGGAGAATGCAATGGACAATGCACTATGATAGATCAAATTTCTTTGCTCCAAGAAACTTTCTTTTAGGTGAGCAGCATTTTTTCAGCAGGTGCAAAACAACTTATTGTTTGCATAATCAAATTATCAGAGATGGCTACAATGTTTTAATTTTTTCAAATATAATCAGCCCAAAGTCTGGTAAAGGTAAGAACAATGACAACAGGATCCTGCAAAGGTTGCCTTGTACAGTCTCAATGCTAAGTAATCATAGAAGGTCTACCTACCACAGCTGTGTACATTAGTAGAAAGTAAAGTTTTTGATACTTTGGAACTTTAGACTGACAGAAGCTCTAAGGAAAAAGACAAAAAAAAAAAAAGATGTGGCTGTCTGTATTTTTTTCTTAAACTTGTGCTAGCTGGTTCTTTTCCACTTCTTACAAAAGGACATAAAAGTCAGACCTGTCTCTTTTTTTATCTTCACAAACCAAAAGACTGATTTGATCTGTCAAGAACAAGACACTGAAAAGCTTCGTATATCAGTCTGACTGCTGGGACTGACCTTTCTCTGCTAAAGCCTCGCCAAAGCAACAGAGTAGATGCAGGATATATGAAAAAAAGACCATGCTGATGAGAAAACTTACATTGTTACAGCTTGTGATGTGGAAACAACTTTTGAATACAAACCAAAAAAATCCCAAACAACTCTTTTCTTTTTCTTCGTTTTCTTTTTTTTCTTTTTCTTCTTTTTCTTTTTCTTTTTCTTTTTTCTTTTTCTTTTTCTTCTTTTTCTTTTTCTTTTTCTTTTTCTTTTTCTCTTTTTCTTTGTTTCTTTTCCTTTTTCTTTATTTCTTTTGTTTGTTTTTATGCTAAAAATACCCTTATTTAAAAATATCCATCCCTCTTGGGCAGAGTTGTCACTGTCTGCAAAGGCATCATTTAAGGATTCCAAATCACAGGCTTGGTCTAACCCTGCTTCCTTTCCATTTTTAGAAATTTGGAGGTAAAAAACAGTATAATGCCAAGGCATCCATCGATTGAGAGATACTCACCCTCTAAGGAAAATCTTAAGGGAAGCAGCCAGATGATAAAGATTTAGAACTTCTTGCTCTCACTATGTCTGTAGTTTGAAAGCCACTGTATAAAAGATTTAGCATGTCTTATTTTTACTGGATTTTCTTCACTGTTACCTCTAAGTTTTTAATAACTTTCCATAGGAAGTGCTCATGTATTGTTAATTATTCAAATGCATGTGTACATTACATCTTCTGTCCCCTTAGGTAAGGGGAATATACTTCTTTATGAAAAAGATAACTGAATTTGGATCTTACACTATCTTTAACAAAGCAGCAGTTAATGGTGGCAATTCCTGCACATGCATACTAGAAGCCAAGTGCCAAATATTCCTGCTCAATTTCTCTAACAGCTGAAAGAATTTAAAAAAAAAAAAAAAATCTGATAACAGCTGAATGGCATTCCTTCAAACTTCCTTGTTTAGGTAGATAGGGTTTGCAGTCCAAGATGGTCAGGAAAAGCCACTGCAAACAAAGACATAAGGTATAAAATAGTATCAAAACTATAACTGTAGCATCCCCTGAGAGTAAATAAATTACCCAGTTACAACAGTAATTAGACTGCATATTTATCTATCAAGTTCCATCCAGAGATTCCAAAATGCTTCAGCGAAATATTAATCATCACAACCTTCCTGATAAGCAGGTGTCAGTATCCTTATTTCAGAGATCAAAACACTGCAACACTTCATGATTTAAATGACTCGCTTAGCTTCACTCAAGAAACCCATAGCAGAGCCATGAAACATGTCTAGATATGAGGACTTCACATTTTAAACTCAGTCTAAAGTCTTACACTTTAAATGCAACATGCTTTTGCTTTTGATCTTTGTCCAGAACTTCAAACTTAATTTAAACTCCCAGTTTGAAGCCTCACCATTTGTATGCTATGTGGCCTGCAAGAAAACACTGTCCACATAGTTGGAGACTTTGTTTGAACATAATATGAACATACCTTTCCCACAAATGTCTTTAGCTAAATCATCAACACCTTGTTATTATATCACTTACCACAGTGTGCATGGATCTCAGAAATGGTGTTAAAGTGAAGAGGGAGTGAAGTATGTGGCTTTACATTCTTCAGAGATATATATTAGTTTGTACTTCCAGCCTGAGCGAGACCACTCTCACACCCCTCTTTGAATGCACTGCAGGTTATGTGGGGCATGCAGGATGGGGAGGAATGTGCTTCAGTGAGATCCAAACCCCTGATTTTTATGGTTGTAATTCTGTGTTCCAGTATGATGGGTACAAAATGTTTTCCAAATGTGGATGATAAAAACTGTAGCAAGACAGTGCTTTTAATTCTGAAGTGTTTTGTTGAAAAATACCCGACAGTAACTTTGTCATGCTCTCTAGACACACAGAGGGATCATAGTGTGCTGCTTTCTTTTTTCTTTCCTGAACAATGATGTGTTTCAGTTTGCTTAGAAATAGGCATATGTAAAAGAAATATTCTTCAGTTATCAGACTCGGGGATGTTGTGCCTTATTTAGTGACTTTCAGAACAAATAGGAGTTTCTGAAGTAACATTCTGTTACCATAAAATCATAGAATGTCTTGGTTTGGAAGGGACCTTAGAGGAGCACCTTTCAGAGCACCAGGTTGCTTAGAGCTCCATCTAGCCTGGCCTTGAAGCCTTCCAGGGTTCTCCACAACTTCTCTGTGCAATCTGTGCCTCACCACCCTCACAGTAAAGAATTTTCCTCTAATATCTAATCTAAACCTATTCTCTTTCAGTTTAAAGCCATTATTCTGTCATAAGTTGCTCTTGTAAATGGTCTCTCTTCCTCTTTATTGTAGGCTCCCTTCAGGTACTGGAGGGCTGCAAGTAGGTCACCCCAAAGCCTTCTCTTCTCTGAATAGCTGTTACTTTATCTGAGTACCTGCTTACATCAGGAAAGGGAAAACCTTAAGAGACTCTGAAAAGCTGAGGACTGAAATGCTGGAGACTAAAACACTGGGACAGTACTTGGAACTCTGGTAGAATTTCCACGTTTATCTAACAGCAATAGTATAACCAGACTTGCCTAAGTCTGATAAGCATGAGATACCTTGTTGCACCTTTTCTACACCATTATTTTAAGTGACTGACAAAGACACAGTGCCATATGCTCATTTTTCCCCTCCTTGTCATGAGGCATCCATATAAAAGAGATCATGCTGCCCACATTGTAGCAGCAGAAAAACAAAATAAAATAGCCAAAGAATACTATATTGAATGGAAGGTAATGATCACACTCCACCAGCACTTAAGAGATACCTTGTCCTGGCAATGTTTACAACAGGAACGAAGAACAGTGAATAAACTCAGGAATTTGCCATAAAGAAGACGTTTGTATTTATTTAATTCACTCTCAATTTTTATGAAAAAAAGTAATTCTGGAAATTGTGTCAGAAGCTGATATTTATAGATTTGTACATCATTGAGTAAACAGACAAACCTAGTTTTTTCCTACATGCAGACACTGACAACTGATGAACCAATCTTCACAGGTGACTGTAGAGAACCTGCTTACTATATCCCATTAAAAATAACCCAACTGGAAAAAGTTTTATGCATGGCTACATACATACATACATCACAGGTGAAACCACACCAGGCCTAAAAAAGATAGAAACAATAACCTTCTTCCATAGGGCCTTCTTAGCAAGATTCTGGAAAATGGCTCCTGGGATTACACAGTAACATAAACAGATATGCAAAAATGAGTGTCAGAGAATTTCATCAATTTACATGTGTTTCTCCCTAGTCTGATTTGGGTTTCTTCTACAAGGCAAGTTCTTCAAAAGTCAACTGACAGAATAAGTGAAGGGCTGCCTACCTGTATTTCTAAGTAGAAGACAGGTCTAGTTCTGCATACTATTTGTACCAATTTTGAGATTTCTCTGACATGTGCTCTTTGGAAGAATTCAAACTCTCCAGTAATTTCTTCTGGGTAGAAATAACTTCAATACCAACACTGAGCAAGATCTCAAACTGCCTCTTGGATCCTTACACTGCGCAGTGCAGTGGATGCATGGATGGCTGATGCCATCAGACGATTACTCACTGGCAGTAACTGACGCATCACCCCTTCCTTCGGGAACAGAAGTTTGCTGTTAGAGATCCATAACATAGAAATATAAGATGCCTGCCTGCTACAACTCTCTTTTCAAGCTTGGCAGGATCCCCGAGGGGCCTTTGACCCTGCCTCTTGCAGGTGTCTCTGAAGAAATTGCACACATCATTGTTTCTAGGCTCAACACAGCAGCCCTGATGCTCTCTGGGGGTCTCCTTGCTTAAGATGATAACATTTGACAGTCACTGAACTTCCTTCTTCCCCATAAAATGCAAGGAAGGGGAAATCCCAACATCCTGCAACTGAAAGAACATAGCTAACTAATTCCAATATGCTCATGAGCACCAAAAGGCTCCTTGTCCGCCTGCCCCACAGTTCTTGTTATCCCCCTTTATGAGATGAAACTATGGGCCCTCTGTGGGCCCTACTGTTTTGAATGAAATTTGTCTACAAGCATAACGCTTTATTGTTATGCACAAAAAATTTCACCATCGCCATACAGAACAAGAAGCCGTAACACTGCATGCCCTTTCTGGCTGGCAGTTGCTGGCAGAACAAAACTATTTGCAATCTTTTCCGCAGCTGCAAAGTAGCCTTTGTGTATTCATTTCTCCAGGATGTAATGCTACTCAAAATGCAGAATTCATTTTTAGTTTAAATGATTGATCTTTTGGACCATTAATTTGACTGTTGAAATATCTCATCAGTTACCTAAGCAATAAGATATAGCAGGCATATCCACCATTTCAGGGGCTAATTTTTAGATTGTTTGAATACATTCTGTACATGTACTGCTGTAGAAAGCATGCATGACATTTAAGTGATATCAAGTGCCATTAAATTTTTTGGCCATAACCTACGGAATTGTGTGCAAGCCAGAAAGGTTGTGATTTATTGGGAGAAAATTTGGGCCAGAAATATTTCTTGAAGACTGGAACATTTCAGTTTGAGACTGAGATTCCCTGCCTCTCTATTATCCCAGAACTGCAACATTTGGGAATTCAAAGTACCTGACGTAATGTTCAACACAGTGTGGCTTACAAACATCCCGTGTGAAAAAATTCCCCTAACATCAGCCTCTTTACTGCCATCCAGAGGCATTCATTAATTACCCAAATTTAATATTAATATTAACATAAATTACTTGTAAGCACCACCTCAGAGACAGAAAAAGTTTGAAGAATAAAAATCAGAAAGCAAATAGAAATGATGGAATATGTTGGACATATGAAGTTTTCATTCCAACAGGAAATGGCTGAAAAGGCAATGATAAGATTAAGGTGGTTTGACATTAAGATTTTACCAGCTCACATAACTGAAATAAAAAAAGCCTATGAAAGGTATTTCAATCATGTGCCAATAAGAGCTTCAGGTCATACATACCACACATATCTTTTTATTCCTTTAGGTCTAGGTATTGCCTTCAGTAATAGCTGCATATTACCCTATATACAATGTGTGCTGCTGAAACTTTAGCTTGGGGGGAAGGACTCACTGAGTTGAATTCCTGCCAAAACAGAAGAAAGTTTTATAAAGTAGCCTGAAAGGGAAAATGCAGCTTTGCTTTCGACAGGTACTGGAATCACATGCATTTGTAAGGGACTCAGCTACCATGGTATATATTTGATAGATTTGATACATTTGCATGTAAGGTGAGCAACAACAATGCACTGTGAGTGCTTTCTTGGACCATAGCAAACAAAATGGTGATTTTATCAGCTGCTTCACATTGTATTTTTAACCATCTGTTTTGAAAAACAACAGAATTTCAAAACTTTACAGAATTCTCCATACTTATTGTCTCTTCTCATTCAGACTGGAAGTTTGTTTGCACTTTCCAATCAATCAAAAGGACAGCAACAGAGAGCTTACAATATTTTTGTCTGTCTACTTGTGAAATGAAACTCACCTTTTCCTATTTATTAATGTATTTACAGAAACTGCTTCTTCACCTTCAAAATGCACCCCTGGCCTCTGCTTGTGCAGTCCAGTTAGCTGCAACAATTGCTTTTAAAATATTTTCATTCTAAAAGACTGTCCAGCAATTTCTCTGTCCAGAAGCAAGCCCCACACAGATATAAAGGGGCTGAAAAGATGAAGTTAGCCTTCCACAGGCTTTTTCTACTGGGTCAATTCAGCAATTATTGATTTCACTGACCTTTTCAAGAATTTAATAAACTTTACTTCTCCTTCCTAACCTACAATATAATGTGGCATTAAAGTAGCTTTCCTTGAAGAAGTATTTCAAATGCACTAAACTAACAATGAAAACAAGCAAAGATACTATAAACATAGGTTGAGATTAAAGCTAGAACATTGTACAGCTGTTCAAGTAAATAACTACTGCTGTTATCAAGAAGGTCATCCTTTTTATTTGATACTTCTAAATTAAGGGTTAATAATTTGGGGAAAAAATATATCTTAATGTTGAAATTAAACTTCATTTTGTTATCAATATTTGGCGTATTTCCATAACTCAGTCCCAGAAGTGCAAAATACAATTCCAACAGTCTAGAGTAATCTAAAGCTCAGTTTAAGAGTTTCAGCTCAAATGGGGAGTCATCCACCTTGTGAGCATGAACCAGGGGCTTGAGGGTGCCTGGGGATGGGCAGATGTGGGGGCCTTTACTCTTGCCATCGACACTCAACAGGTTTGGCAAAGATGCTGATTTCAAGGTAGCACTGCAGAGTTGAGAACTGGGCTGACAGCCTGTGCTGAAGGAAGCTGAGGACCTTGTAAGCAAGACAAACACAGAAAGAATGTAACCAAACCCCCTTGGGAAATCCACAATGACAGAGGTGTTGCACAGTGCCAGGCTCAGTTTTGGCTACGGAGATCAATCTCAGCTGAAGCTGAACTGCTCACAGCACCTAGGACCTCACATTTAAAGCTATCCTGTTCTGTCTAAAGAGGTCTCTCCCATGAGTGCCGCTTGGAGGATTTTAGTCCATGATAGTATCTCACTTTTAAAGATGCTGGCTTAAGGCACAAGAGTCATTTGTAAAATAGTTTGCAAATAAATGGGTAACAAAAAGCATATATACAAAATAAATATGCAGGAACTTGTTCTGCAAAGCTTCTATGAGCATTAGTTTTTCTAATAGGTTGAAGAAAATATTATGGGCAAATTGAGAGCTCAGAGTTTAAATGGCTAACATACAGTGTCCAATACATATAGTAAAACTTTGTTTTAAACTACTGATGGTAAAAGTGTGAGGGGAAAAGTACTTTTGTTCTACCTATTTGCCTTTTCCATATTCCTCGTAATAACAACATATAGGTATAGGAAATGCACACAGCTGTGATAATGACATGGTGCAAACCTCTGAAAACTAAGAAACAAATATTACTGAAGAACTCTTTCAGCACACTCTGTGGAGCCTTAATAGTGGCAGCAAAGACTCCTAAGCAGGGTAATCTTTCTTGTCTCATTGTTACAATGCTTAGTTTGAAGGAGATGAGTTAAGGGGTCTTTTGTCATGTTAGCCTTCATAATATCTACCTCTCCAAGTTTGAGTAAAACCTTTCAGATTTTCCAAAGACAGTTTTGATGCCTTAATTGCTATCTTTTTTTTTTTTTTTTTGGGCTAATTAACTTCAGTTTGTAAAAATCTCTTGCAAGACATTGTAAAACATCACTTGTTAAAGAGATTGTGGGGCTTGCTCTTGACAAATGTGAAGTGACATTCTGCCTGTGTCTTTTGTAAGATCATATAAAAGAGCTGGTTCATCTACCAGAAAAAGAAAAAAATCTCACCAGGAAGCAGTGAAAAAGACAATACTCATCATACAGAGTCGCAGGGCTAAGTAAATGGTTCACACGTCTTGCTCACATGAGATGAAAGGGAATGAATCTAAATTCGTTTTACATTTGATCACAGACAAGGAATTCTCCAGATCAAAGTGTGCCATAATAATGAAGACTAACTAAATGAAACTAGATCCAAAAACATCTGTGAGGGGCTTGATGTCTAAAAATGGAAATCCTTTATATTAATATATTATTACATAACCACATGAGAACTGAAAGACTCTTGAAGTCTTATTTTGTTTTTGTGTATTGTGGTTGAGAAAATTCAACTAACATAACCCTCCCAAATAAGTCTAACACATTGAGAGAAAAGAGAGTTAGATATAATGATGAGTTTTCAACCTCTGTTCTCTTTGTGTCTGATCAGGCATCACTTTTAAAAAGACTAATGGCAGAAAGGCTGATGACCTAAATAAAATACATCAGCAGCCTAGGAAATGAGTTTGAAGGTTGTAATCCAATTTTCAGTGGAGAAGGGTGCACATCGCACATCACAAAAACCTTCTCCACAATTAGCACTAATTGGCAACTTTTTTGGCAGTCTCTTTACAGAGGCCAAAAACTGAATGAACATGGAGATTAAACTGTCCTTTTGTTCCTAGAAGTACTCTTGTTTGAACAGCAGCTGAAATTTATTGGTACAGCAATGCAGAAAAAAAATGTGGCATTTCTGACTGTGATGTACCTGTTCTGGAGATGACCAAAATTCATTCTTCAGGGCAGTCAAAGCAACTTGTATATGCTAATTAAGTTACAGCAGAAAAGTGAAAACATTTTTTAACCCTCTAGATGAAAATGCTTAAAATGTGTATAATATTTAAAGTTGTAGTGAAAAAAGTGTGGAAACCTCAGCTGTGCAGAAGTGAACAAAAATGGGTTTGTCTCTTTTGGTATGAGAGGCATGTGTATGCAGAAGGAATTGTTATTTCCTTCCATCTTTCCTCTGCATTCACTCATTCACTAATGCAATACTTTAGTGTAGTAAAGCTGTCTGGATGCTCAGAAAAATTGACGCCCTTTCCAAACTTTATTTAACTTACTGAATTGCAGTCTGAGCTTGATCACACAGCTGGACACACACTGTTCCACAAAGAAGAAGGCATGTTTTTCTGCATCCGGCCTTGCTCCTGAAAAGCTTTTGGAAGTTGTCAGGCTAAAGAGCAGCTCTTGGCTCTGCGGTAGTTAGGACTTGTACTGGCAAGTACATGTGCCCTTCATGTTTCTGTTTGAGTGAAGCTACAGTGCAACACAGACTTTGATCCATTACACTGCAATCCAGTTTGCAAAGAAAATCAGGGGACAGAGCAGAGTCCCTTTTCTGATAGGTTACCAAATCTACTGACTCTTGGCTGTAGCTGTCTTTACTGTTGCCATTTCCAAGAAATTGTCCTGTTATCCCCAGCTTTCACTAATCCCTGCAGTTTCAAAGAAATGCAGGCAGCTCTGCTTCTGGTGACATCAGTTTCAGTTCTGCTAATATTATTTTGATCTATTCTAGAGTCTCTTTTTATTGCTGACCTAAAGGAACCTAAAGGAACTTAGATTGGTATGTTGGAGTCGTCTAATAGTACTCATTTCTGGAAACAGCACTTAGTAGTCCCTGAGAACAGTTTATTTTCATGGTGCTTACTGAACTTCACAGCTGTCACATCATTCAATTTTGACAGCTCAGTCTTTCATTCCTCTGACAGATTTAGATTATCTTCTGTTCTTGTCTGAAATTATTAAGCTCTAACAGCATATGCAACAAAGGTGACATACACTATTTATGCTTCTACTGCAAGACTTTATTGTCATCAAAAGATACAGAGGCGAGCCAAGAGGTAATCACCAGAATTTCTGTTTCTTGCTGTCAGTGTTACCATTGCCTTTTAGTGGAAGAAACAACCCTTCTGAAACCGATGATGGTATGGCAGAAGCAATTTATTGTCTCTTGCAAGTCAGCTCTTCTTCAGGTATTCACTTGTCTCAGTGGTTTGATATTCACTTATATACTGTGGAGAAATATATGTTAATATCATTATAAGCCAGAGTAAATGAGATAGAAAGCTAGCAAGTGCTATTGACAGCAAGAGTTTATGAATTATTAATGTTTGCCTGTGTCTGAAGAGTTTGGTTATGAACCAAAACCTGTGTGAGGGATAGGATAACAGTGGGCTGTAACTTGAAAGATGGCAGCTCTCACTGAACAGGACACAGATCTTTTACATGAAGCAAAATGCAACGTTTGATCTACCCTGACAACTTTCCTTCTGACTCTGTTATGTTCTTGGGTGTCTTTTAATTATTCTGTTTCAAGGCCTTATTTTTTAAACCAGAGATAGTCTTCTTTATCTGTACTTTTTACCAAGTCTTTCAAAGAAGAGTGAAAAAGGATGTACAACTGACTACAATGAAATGGCAAAATATGCTGCACACAGTAACAAAAGTTTCCATACGTTTCACCCTCGTCAGTTTTCAAATCCGATTCTGCTCAAAGCTGTTCACATTCAGCACCCCCTTGCTTCATGTTTACTAAAGCAACGTAAATCAGTGCCAATTAATTCTTCACCCCGAGCAGATCTGGTGCAGCGAAACAGAGCCAAACTTAGTGAAAAATGTCATTGCAGATAAAGACACCTGGAACAGTTTCCAAACTTTAAACTCCAAGTATGACTGAAATGGAAGTTTTTGAAAGTGGGTGATTGTATTTCTTAGTGACTGAGTGAGCAAGTTTTATATACATACATTGTTTCAATTTAACACAAATTGTTAACTAAATTCTTTATTGTTCCTTGGATGAGTATTACATATACTAAAACTCCAGGCAAGTATGAAAGAATACTTTCACAAACACAACTTTGCATGCTAACAACAGTTTCCAGATTTCTGGAGGTTTGGGTCGTTCCATTTGACAGACTTCGCAGTGTATTTTTAGTGTCATCAGATGGTAAATTACCCCATTTATTATTAAAAAATGAGATGAGCTGTTATTTAAAACAGATTATTTTCATAAATCAAAATTATCTGGTTTATTAAATTGCCAGATCAGCTAAAAACGTAAAAAAAAAAAAAAGGAAGAATTCCTTTCCCTTTCTTTTAATAATTTTAACTCAAATCACACTAAGACCTACTCTGAACTCTATGGCAGTTCATTAATTCTCCTTACATAATGCACCCATAAGAGAACACAAGGATGAAAAATTCTGTTTTCATGAATTCACCAGGGATTTTGTCTTTTCAGCCAGGATTTGACCTAAAGTATTTACTGGTACACAGATTATTACATTTTTTGGGGTGGGGAGGTTACAGAAATTCCTTCTCCAGTCCTTCTCTCTCTCTCTCTCATCTCCTTTATTTCATCCTCAACTGCTGGTTCTGTCTGACATAGTTTGTTCCCAAACTCCCTTATTCCAGCACACAAGACTCTAGACCCTTCCTTCTATCATTCAGGCCCAGAAAATCCCTATTTCCAATTAATCCTCTCTTAATGTTTCTATAAATAGGTGATTAGGGAAACTTTTGCCTCCACATTGCTGTAATTTGGCATTTTAAAAAGAATAGCCTAGTGAATGAGATGCCAGAATACACAATGCTGCAATTACCAGCAAGCATCTTTGGAAAATCTGGTGGTTATTGCCAGCAAAATACAATGTTAGTTCACTATCTGTAGTATTGCTGAGGTATGCCCTTTCCAAAGACATAAAAATAATGCTGTTTCAAATACAAAAACAACATGACGTCAGGAAATGATTAGGAAGTGCATTATCAGTGTCACATCTCTCACTAATATTCAATTTATATCTTCTGCAATAGCAAGCATGCAGTTAAATCTTTCAAATAAGTAACACTAACAGTAACAATAATAGAGTCCAAATAAATCAAGGAAATGATATATGATGGACTGAACTTGATTTTAATTCTGGCCTCCAAGATTCTAGATAGCTCCTATGCTTGTTCAGTTCATGCAGGTTTTACCCTCAATATGTTTCACATTACCATCTAAGCTTGTACTGAAAGTAAAAAATGAGAACTAATTCATAGTAAACTCAAAGAGACACCACGCAATATAAACATCAGAATCTACTTTTGTTCTACTTTTGGCTGAACTTCTGTAGTCAGATGGCAAGTCAGATACAAGGGAATTTCAATTTCTGGAAATTGTTTAGGCTAGCTCTTTATTATGGGGTCTTTGAAGGTCTTCAATAGATACTCAGATAGATATTCGCCTATTTATCTGTTACAGTGCACTTCACAGAGAAAACAATTCTATCATTTTGTGATCTTTTTCTTGACTTTCATTATGCAATTCTCTATGTTTAACTTTACTTTTAATGTGAAGTAAATTTTTTTTTTATCTCTATGTTTAACTTTACTCTTAAGGTGAACTGGCATCTGTTAGTGGCTGAGAATATAAGTTGTGCTGTTCCATTGGTGACTTGGGCCAAGGTAAGGAGCATTTTGGGTCACGTACTCATAGTTCTTACTGGTCTCCTTAAGCCTCCATTGTATTTTAATTAATAATTTTTCTATTTTTTTTTACAGCTTGATCCATAATTGTTAAATACATCATACTGGTTTTGGCCACCCTAACATCCTGGACCTCCCTACCTACAGGGTGTCCAGTTTAACCACAAGACTGGGAGTCTTAGTGTGACTTGAAGGGAGGGGATGTAGAAGCCTGGAGTTTTAAGCTCTTTCTTTTCCTAAAGCAGAAGAAAAATAAAAGATGATCACTTTGAAAAGTGCCTCCAGATCTCCTTCAGCATTTTTTATGGCATTCTTGTAGTTCAGTGTCCTGCAGGTGATACCCTGGTGTTCTTCAGCTTTTCTGTGAATAGCCATGTGCATTTCTTTCAGCAGCTTGGAAGCTACTCTACAAACCTCTCTAGGAAGAGGAAGAAGAAAATCCACTTTGACTTATATTTCCACCGCAAACAGAAGGTGCTTCTAGGTGTGAGGAGAAGAAGGGTCACATCATCCATTGAATCTCTATCATGGTAACTGAGGAGAATGAAGGAAAGCCCATAGAGTTTTCCTTCTTGGGTAGGATCCTCTCCTACTGTGCGAAAATAAGAGTTTCAGGTCCAATGTCTTCAGGCACACCTTTAGTCAGACTCTAGACCCCCATTATCTCATATTACAGGAGGAGACACTGGGTCACAGCTTGGCTTTATCTTGACTTCTCTCTACCCCATGGGCTTTTCTAGACCTTTCTTAAATCTTTTTAATCCTGACAACTACTTTTTTTCTTGGTGTTTTGCTTTTAATTGCCCGTGTTGACAACTTCCCTCTAGCCAAGCAGCTCCCACCATGAGAGATGGTGTTTTCCTTAGTCTGCAGGTCAGACTCTGATCTCAGTCATGCCTCTGTAAAGGACAACACTAGTTTAATGAAGGTTAAAGTCCACCCCATTGTCCTCTTAGACTGTCCTTCCAGAGCTTATATTCAGCTATTCTGATTCCACTCCTTCACTGTGACACTTCCCTCAACTTCAGAGAGAGTTGAAGGCTACCAGCACACTGGAGGCATGGCCTCTTAAATTAATTTTTATTTAAAGAGAAAAGAGAAACATTTACACATAACATTTGACCATATTTTACCTGTGACAGAATTTTAAAGTGAATATTTTGTAGTAGTTTGTAAAGCAGTAAGTTCTGTGTATCCTCAGCAGAAACAGGATTCAGAAAAAAATCAGGCAGAATTGAATCTGTTCAGTATTTACCTATCCAGGTATTTTCTTTATAGAACATTTTTAGGTGTACAGTTGAGTTCTATGACATGAGCACCTCAAAAATAGATCTGACATAATAACTCATGTTGCAGAAATATTTGTCGGTGTCAAACGCTTGCTTGTGACACTGAAAATTTTGCTGAGTCAAGTTGATTCAATCACTGGGAGTGTTCAAAAATAATTTTTAACTTCACATTATTAATTTGTATTGTAGCAATTATAGCATTATATTTTAATTTATACTTTTCCCCTTAAAATCTGGCTTCGTACACCTTAGCCTGTATTTGCAGTCTGCCTTTAGTTGCTGTTTCTTCCAGACAGAAAGGAACTCAGAGAACGCAATTGCCCAACTGTGCTACAGCCAACTCATTAACAGATTTCATGCCTATCTGAAACTGAATTTACTCAGGTACAATGAGAACTAGATTAAAGAGATGTAAGGACAAGAAACTCTTTAATTTAGGTAAAAATCACTTTTTCAAAAGTCGTCTTTCAGTACAACAGAGCTGCAAACAGATTTATTTTTAATCTTAAGAAAGATTAAATTCATAATAACTGTGGAGACGGAAATAGAGGATTCCAGTCATACACGAAATTAATTCTGACACAAAAGATCTTGTTCTCTAGATGATAATAGAATAAATAAGAATCTATCCATGCCCACAGCTGGATTTGTCTACCAACCTCATTTAAAGTATAAATACAATTTGTTTCAGAGAAGGATTTATACACCCTGCTGCCCTCAGCTTTTTAAGTACTTCTATTACTAGATATAAGAATAGGTTTTTATCATTTTCCTAATGGTCTCCTTTATTAGTTTCCTTCGTTTTTTTAATTGATATATTGTAAAACGGAAGATCCCTCACTTGAAGATCTTACAGTTAATGGATGTGATTTGTCACTTTGCTGCAGTCAGATCATCCCTCCAAGCAGGGTCTGGAGAACAGCTGATTTCATCTTCTCTTACAGTAATCGAATCTGACATATACTGAATAGAATTCTTAATAGCCACATCAGAGGTATTTCAGGTGCTTGCCATTGGCAAAATATTAAAGCCCACTGGCAAGTGAAATCTGCAACCCCACTGGAAAACTCCACTTTTGATAAATGGAATCAAAAAGCCTGCTATGCTTTTTGCATTTTCTGGTTCCTTTCTTTTTAAAATCTTGCCTTGTTGCCCAATAACGTTGCTCTGAGGGCTGGCCTTCAAGCTGATGGTGTTCTTTACAACTCCAGCTGCTGTTTTGTGGCAATGTTTCGGCATTGTACAGGATAAAAAGAGTCCTCTGATTCAAGCATGTGGAAAGGACATACACAATGTAAAGCCACAACGTATCTACTGTGCACCAAAGGGGGTTGCCACATGATAGCAGCAGTCTGCCAAATCCTCTGAACTTTTGGCATCTAGTAACAGGGACACCGCAATAAAAGAAAACCAAGGAAGGAAATATTAGGGAGCTGGGAAAAGTGACTTATGCCACTTTTTTCGGGGCAATCTCTTTATCCCACTTCATTAATGCAATGATGATTGGATTGACAGAGGCTTAGCTCAGAGTACATCTGTTGGACAATAGCTGCTCTTTATTTATCTCTGTTCTGTGTATCAAAGAGTATAAAGAGAAGTTTACACTCTTTCTACACTCCAGCCTCTCACCCCAGTCCCAGAGCCTGGAATTTTCTTTCCCACTGTTTTGTTTCAAGTAGAAAGGATATACTCAAGTGTTGCCTTTGTTCGCACTTCAGAGGGATGGTCTCTAGGATCTGCAGCAACCTCCAGCAAGAAAGACAAATTGAGCATAGTAACCTTCAGGGCACTATTGATCCCAAAAGGAAAACATGGGAAAAGCACACATGAAAATCTTTTATGAATAGTATTTTTATAAAATGTGAAGAAAAAAGTAGCTTATCTCTTCAAACATGAGTGTATAGAACTAGCTGGGTAAGAATTGATTCATAAATATTTACCTACTAAGTGCATATTAGATTGTTTTACTAACATAATGAAAAGAAACTGTCAAACTTCGGGGGTTTTTTGTATTTTTACACTTAAAAAAACCCCCTATACCTCTTAGGATGATGAAAGTAATACCACAAAGTAAGGTTTGAACAAACCTCAAGTCTTTATGACACTAATCCCAAAATAGGACAGAAAATTATCATTACTGGCACTGACTCAATTTACTTTGCTGAATTCTGCTTTTAGTTTATATGGTTGCATATCCCATGAATTCCAGCGGATTCCAGGGGAGTCATCTGACTTTTCCGACTTTTTTTAATTTGAAAATTGTTACATAGAAGGCTAGTGATGCTGATGGAATCAGCTCAGACTTATTTAAGTGTTGGCAGAGTGTGCTGTTATAAATAAAACTTTTTCGTCATGTTGCATGAAACTGATCTCTAAATACTTCAGAACACATGGTTCAATCTCCTTTATTCATTTGTACTTTTATTTTCCATGTCTTCCCTCTGAAAAGCCTTCAAAACATTTACACATTAATTTTTATGTCCTGTTTTCCCTTTAGCTCATTCTCTTTGCTCCTTTCTTTTCTATGTTGCTGCTCTCCTGAATATTAGTGTCAATTTTTTTCTCTATACTCTCTTTCTCCAGTTCTGTCTTGAGGTTTTGTTTTTCGCTTTTAAAAAAATCTTCTTCCATCTTACCAGGTGAAATTCTTTTCCCAGAGCTCTTCTTTTGTCAAAATGACTGTTTCTGCATCAGCTGCAACATCATGAGCAGCATTTCCCGCTGGACCAGAATTATCATTCTACAGCATTTTATTTTTTGAGAGTGAAGTTTTAGGAAAGAAAGAACAATGTCTGTTGTTGAGAGGAAGGCATATTATCTATCAGACCACACTAACCAACCTCCCTGCATGTTCTCACACACTAGTTCTACCAGGACTGGCCTGGACCAGTTAAACTCAATTCTATAATGGAGGCAAACAGCTGAAGTGTTTGAACTTCAGTAACTTCACTCTCTTACTTGTCTAGAAATATTTTGAGTTATGCCTTATGCTGTCTCTTAGATGAGAGACAGTCAGATGGAATTAATTTATATGATTTATGCATTTATGAATAGTGTCAAAGAAAACTCATTAACTATAGTATTCCGCTGGTTCTCCATAAGGAAATATGTAAATAGCAACAGACATATCAACAGGAAGTTGTGAAATATTTATAAACCAACAGAGAGGATAGAAAACAAAACTATTTTGACAAGTACTTGTGAAAAATTAAATTCATTCCAACATTGGAGATTGGAAACAAGACTTATGCAGGTTAATGGGGAAAATTATCAACTAACAGCTGTACAAAACCACCAGAAAGGGATGCAATAAATGTGTCATCGTATGGCACTTGAACAAGCCCTTAGAAAAGCAAAGTAGGTATTTGTAAATATTTTGCCATTAACAAAGCTCTGCCAAAAGGAAAATAATTACTGAATAACTGTGGTTACCCATCAGAGGTGGTAGTGCATTTTCAGAGAGCTGGACATGGATTACCTATGGCTAGAGGTAAGCTCATTTCAGCCAAGTAATTCTCCTACATTTCCAGTAATTGCATCGTGGAAATCAAAAATCGAGTTTCAGCAACCACTCTCCAGTGATGTATTTGGTGTTAGGTCAATTTTCTGACTGCACAAAACCAAAGGGACACAGATTTTACTGATAAACTTTTATGGTTCCCAAAGGTTCAGTATGTAAAATTCTCAGTGACAAGGATTGTTTTCTGGAGCATTGTGATCTTTCTTGGTACCCTTTAACAATACTACAAATGTCTTTGTGGTGCAACATATTTGAAAATGTTATTTCCATTAAAGTCTGTGGCCATGGCTTATTATTTGTACTTTTTGAGAAGTAAGAACCCTGCCTGAATGTTTCCCCTCCACCCTCCAGCCATGGCAGGCACCACAAATTCACATAATAAAACATTCATTTTTTGCCAATACTGTCCCATTTGAAAAGAAAAGGCAAACAAAGAGTAGAAAGGTACTATCATAATTTTCACAGATAGCACCAGGGAGATTTTAAGTAGAGTCTTCACCAAAAGGTTTATTTTTAAGAGGCCAATGCTAAGTAGGACCCTGTCACCTTGGAGCCCCTCCATGGGGAATATAGGCTATAGATAAGTAAGTACTGTCACAAGGCAACTCATCTGATCTATTCTAACTGTCTATGTAATGAGAAAATGAATCTGTACCTATAAAGAGCGTCCAGTTAAGATTAGCATCCTGACAGTGACTCACTCAGATTTAAAAGTCAATCTTTTGATTTCTGTTAGGACCGATTACTCTTGTCACTGGTCACTTGACAAGGCTCTACAGCACATCTAAATCAGAGCCACAAACTGAAAACAAATTTCTGATGTGTCATGCCCAAGGCTCAACTGTGAGCGCAAACTCTGAATGGCAATTTCTAAAGATAAATTATACTCCCTGGGCTAGAAAAAGTGAATATCTAAATAGGCAAGGATAAGGAATTGCTTCCTGATTTATATCTTTCTGTTTGAGAAAGATCTTTTCCTTTTGTCAGGATGGCATGTGCATTTCTTCTTTTGTGCCACGCAAGGATTTTCAGAGTTCAGAACATAAATGAAAGGTCACAGAAGTATGGTTTGCTTGCACTAAATCTTCAAAGGAAAGAGGCTGCTAATCACCACAGATGAAGTCTAGCATAGCAGAAAAGCTTGAAACAGCTTCTTCAGAGAATGTTTTAACAATCAGACCCTTTTGGGGAGGGAAGAGGAAAGTAAGCACACAATTGCAACCTTTATGTAATAATTACTACCAGCAGCTGCAATACCACCTTTCCTCAGAGGCATGATAAACATCAAGAGTTAAAGGCAGTATCAGAGGAAAAGAACATTAACATTACTCAATACTGATTCTATTCTTTGATTTCCGGTATTTTTCATTTGTTGAAATAAAAAATTGCTATTTTTTATCCTTTCTTTTAAGATTGAGGTTTTTCGAGGGTTGTGTTCTTTGCTTTTGGGGGGGGGGGGGGTTTTTGTGGTTTTTTGGTTGTTTGTTTGGTGGGGTTTTGTTTGTTTGTTTTGTTCTGGTGATGTTTCATATCTAGAACATTTACCAAAAAAAAAGAGTTAAACATGGAGATAGTTCAAAAGGCTTTAAGGCCAGGCAGCCTCCCACTCCCTATCCTTTGCTAAGCAGGATGCAAGACATACATCAAAGCTTCTGTGGATGAATGTGGTAACTGTTACCCTGCACTCTACATGCTACGAGAGAGCTAGATCCAAAAAGAAACCTGGGCACTGAACTGTGTGAAAACTTCCCAGCTGCTAACTTTGCCAGCACTGGGTTTCAGCATCTGTTTCCCAGAGTGTAATTCAGGCCCTTGGTTCTCTCAGAGGCAATGCAGAGCAACATCAAAACCTGCGAAGTGGTGCCCCCATCCCACTACTGCCTATCTTCCTGGCCCTTAGCCCCGGCTGCACGATGGACACTCCAGAGACACCACTCTGGTGCTTCTTATACTTAAAGTAGGGAAGGGGAGCTAGCAATTTTTTAACAATTAAAAAAAAATAAAGCCGTAAGGAGGAGGTTCATGGCCTTCTATATGGCATCCTAATGCAGAATCTTAAAAATGATGGGTTACAGCCTTTCAAGAAGGACATTGGAAAAATTAGGTTCATTTTTGCTGAAATACAAAAAAAAAATGTTTGGGATTTAATAATTTTTTCTGCTATTGTATATTGTTTTACTGTATTAATTTTTTTGCTGATTTTAGCATTAGTTTAATTCTGATTAGTAAATGCTATTGCAATAAGTAAAATATATAACTTGAAGTACAATTAAAGTAGATGATGATGTTTTGTTATTAGCAACAGCTGACTTCTTCTGGAATGGATAATTGAGAAGCAGTTGTAAATACCAACTGGATTTCTTTTTTTTACTGGTTAGAAAGCAACTAATTATTTTTTACAACAACAATGAATGCTGAAAGCCTATATGGAAAGGCAGGAAAGGGAGTAGAACTCGTTCCTTCTTAGATATTTAGATCTGCAGTGAATAATGACAGGTAATTTTTGTTTTCTTGAGGAATTAAAGCCAATCAAAGACAACTAGCTCTGCTCAGACTAGACTGAAATAAGAAGAGGTCACAGAAGAATAACAAAGATCTTCAAAGTTGTTGAACAACTTTCCTATGGGAAACAACTCAGCAGACAAAAACTTTCAGACTGGATATGACCAAGGAGTGATATTGATGTGGACTACAAAACTTTAAGAGGCCTGGATAAGGTGAATAGGGAATGACTGTTTGCTGCTTTATCTAGTACAGAACTATGAGGCCTCAAATGAAGGAGAGAGGCTCACAGCAAACAAGGAATTCATTCTTCACACTGCTCACAGCTGTGTGGCGCTGGAGGACTTGGTGCCACAAGATGTTGCTGCTGATAAAAGTCTCCAACTTCTCCAGGGAAAGCAAACAAAGGAAACATATCTCAATTGAGGCAAATGAAGAAAAAGATATCTTTGACAAGTGATATCCTGACCCACAAATTGTTGGAGGGCAGGAAAATATTGTGGGGAGTTACTACTGCATTCCTAACCTGTTTCTAATCTCCTTGGGCACCTGCTACTTTTGGAGGTAGGCTATGGGGCTAGATGAGCCTGGGGTCTAATTTGTCATGGTTTCAGTGTTTTTGTGAATGAAAGCTCTACATTGTTCTTGGCAATAGGAAGAGAATTCACAGCTCCTCTACTGTCCTATGAATGTTCTATATGCCAAGTGTGGAGCCTTGGTCACTCCTCCTGGCCTTAAATGTATGCTGAATTATTGTCCTGACCTTTTGAGTATGCAAAGATGATTGATGAGTGATTATCTTTAACCATCCAATGCCTCATATGGAAAAAGAAGGCAGATTTTAAAAAGCATTTTGCTCATGTCAGATCTTTTTCCGTGTCTTTCTAAAGAGATTTCAAGAAAAATGCAAAATTTCTAGATGACAGTGTTCCTAAATTGGAGAGAACTTTTAGGGGCACTTCAAAAACGAATCTAATAGAACCAATAGATCTCCTAAGGCTTAATATGCCAAAGACACAATGTATTAAAAAGTGGTTTTGCAAGAACTATATTACAGCAGAAAATGTAATTCCCGTAAGATCATTTAATATAATTTCATCATGAATATTTACTGTTGTTTCAGTCACTAACATAATCAGTCACAGTAGGGAAAACATAAATGATCTAATTTTGTTCATCATCAAAATGACTGAAAACATTCTTCCACTGATTTTGGCATCTTTAGTATGCTGGTCCTTGAAGAAATCAATTCATTAATAGTGGCCATTTAAGAAAATTTTCATAAGGTTTCTGATACAATTATGAAATATTTTTATCAACAAATCTGTATTACCAGTTTCTGGAACTTTGATTTCTCTTCTGATATAATCTTCTTTCCATACCATTTTACTAAAATAAAAATCCAGAGAAAAGTTTTAAAGAGCAATAAATCCTTGAGATTTTAGAGAGAGAGCTGCAGAAAAAAATATATTTTATTGAAAAGTCATTCTTTATAAAAGAAAACTAATTGCAGCAAATTCACTCGAAGTCATTCTGTCTGAGAAAAAAAAGACCTTTTTTCTAGTTTTCCTTCACCTTACCTAGGAAGAGGAACTGTCACCAGTTTTCAGTGATTATGGCAGCATGGGTACATGGGCAGCATCTCTCAGCATTTTGGTACCAGTTGGGTATTTCTCAACTGAACTATGTGGCAGCATGTCTCGTGCAACATTCCTGCTGTAGCATGAAGAACTGGAATAGATAGACAGAGATACATACAAGATAGAGTACATTCCCATGTGGGAGGCCTGGAAGAGAAAAGCAATCACAGGTATGATGCAGGCAAATACCTGCAGCAGGAGTTAAGGGCATGCTTTGGCATCCAAGGCTGATCATGTTCCCAGATGTTTGCCCTTATCCTCTACGTAACAAAAAAAAAGATTTTGCAAATTAGAGGTGCTGATTAGGGACAAACTCATAGTCTCTCAAAAGACATTACACATATAATCTGAACAGTTTACGCTATAGGAATACATAAATATTCTGAAAATTCCTTGTCCTCTTTCATACATATTGGTGAGGAAGGCCATTGTGTGCTTTCACAGTAGATAAAAGACTATTTCCTGAAGGCATAAAACTCTCTCCTTTCAGCATTCTTAATCCACGGACATTTACAGACCAAGGATTTGAGGACAATAGAAATAAAAATAATGAGAAAAAATAATGTAGGGTAACTGTAAGGTAAGAGATACAGAAGGATTATTATATTTAATCAACTTTCTGAAGTTTGTGAGACAGGAAATTCCTTCAAAGGGAGGGTTTTGGAGAGGAAAAAAATGGTCTAAGTCTACAGTGACTTCCAGATTACTGCCATGAGAGCAAATCAATACTTAAGCTAAGAACAATTCTCTCAATCAGAGATAAACATCAAGCATAACTTTCTGCCCCGGTGTACACATCTGTTGTAATGGTGGAGACCATATAGCATCTGAGCTACCAAAATGGCTAGTTTCCATGAGGTTTTATAGATACAAAAAATATATTAATCTTGTCATCATGAAGGTAAACTGACTGAAACTCTCCCCAGTTCGGCAGAATTAGAATGCATTTCCCCGGTTTCTGATTTAGAATTCCCTTTTCTTTGTGGCTGCCTACAATATTTGCTCATGATCTCTGCTATCTCATAGTTTTAATCTTTCCAAGATTTCCATGGTCTTAAAATAATTCTATTTTTATTTTCCATTCTATTTCTGCTGGAGTAGTTTCTGTGTGCAAATCTTTCAGCTGTTCTTCGCACTCCTAATTAAATCCAAAACTGTTACAAGAAATTGCCTCACAAGCAGGTCACGTTCTGCACAAACATTGCAGCTCTGTGGGTGGTTGTTTGAAGTACATATTTGCTATATCTTGCAATCTAGAAATCTCATTCCATGTCATCAGCAGCAGTGTAATATCCCTCTATCTATTTATCATTTCAGCAGTATCAGTCTTTTGTTATGTATTCCTACCATACATTTTTACTGCCATTTCTGGTTCAAGTATCTTCTCTAGGAACCTTTGTATTTTACAGTGCAAAACCTCAGATGCAAATGTAGTCTTTCAGAGCCAGATCCCAGAATTCAAATTCAGACAGAAGAGGGCATAATCATCTTTGTTGTGCTCAAGTTTTCAGACTGCTGAGTTAATACACATTTCCTTGATGGATGCTGGGACGACTTCCTAACAGTTTCTCAAACATGTTGTCTGGATAACGGTGATAACAAAGCCAAAGCCAAAGGCTGAGTTTAGCTACGAAGCCACACCTTTATCACCTACTGCAGCACTGGCAGGAAGACAGGGTCAAAAGAGCTTCTGTTGAAGTACGTCTTTGTTTTGGGCTTAGCCAGGCTGAAGTGTGCCCTGATGCCCTGATATTGGACTGCTAGGCACTGGAAGCCCAATACTTAGAACAAATAATTCTTCCAATAGTGCAACACCATGGCCATTGTCATAAAATTAAGAAGGGCATTGTGCTAGTAAAAAAACTGTAATATGCAATTTCTATTATCTTGCTTTAAGTTTACATGGGAAGAGAATTTACTAGCCTTTAACCTACGCCTACTCCCTCCACAAAGTAATGGGTTCACATTAAGTAAATGCCAAAGAAAACTGACTTCTAACATCTTTCTGACCAATGATTTATTTTTTATTCCTAAGTTTACTTTCTACATTTTCTTTTGCATTATTTTGTCTCTTTTTAATCCTCTTGGATGATAAACCAGTCCATTCCCATCATTGCTGTTAACCAAGTCATCAAACCACTGACCTGCCCTTAGTCTGATAGTTCCCACCCCCTTGCTTCATTTCCCACACTGTCCATAACATAATAAATTGTGTTTGTAATTAAATAATCCCTGAGTGAAATTCATAAGCAATCTTTTTAGCAGGTATCCTCTTCCAGAGGAATATCTTGTCATCAATCTACAAAACTCTGCTCACTCTTGCTACCATCTATTACTACAATGAATTGTGAATTCTTTATTAGCAGAGTGGCACAATTTCATAAAGAAATAGAGGATATATCCACCCCACAGTAATTAGAAGGGAATTCTGGAACTGAATGCTCTCAAGTTGAGGACAAATATATCAGGTCAGTTCTTTGTCTTCTGCAAGTGTGTTAAGGAAGGAATGGCTGATCCATGAGTTTTAAAGAAACCATGTAGAAATCATGATGGAAGAAGTTATACAGAGTATAGACAACAAATTCCAGCCCAGCACGTCACCTTACAGCCCCAAATCAGGTACCAAAGTACCAAAGGACATGGATCTTCGAAACACCTCTAGTTTTGCATTCCATGGATCTCATTTTGAGGTATTTGATTGTCCTCAGGCAGGGCATATGGTGCTCCAAGGGCTCACTCAGGCACTTCTCTGTGTTGTGCAGTCCCACACTGCTCACTATCATCTGTACTAATAATTAAAAAATTGAAAATAGTATCAATTTATTATCAAATGAGTTCAAGGCTATCCATCACATAAGAAATACTTTGCATTAACAAAGTAAATTATCAAGCACCAATCTTTATCTTCTGACTCACCTATATTAAGATGCACAGTTCACTGCATCATTCACTTTTGAATCAGCGGCTTGCTCAATCAGCCATGATTTCCTTCTTCTTCAAAAAGTTGCAGAGTTATCTGCAGATCTAGCTGCACACAAACCAGAGAACTGACAACATGTTCATTGACTATTAGGCTGGTATTCAATATTTTGTCTGCCTTTGCTCTTCTTTTTCTTTCTTTTCACTCGTATCTAGTTAGTTTGACTTTCCTCTTCAAAATGACCACCCTATGCAAATCAGGGAGTTTGTGGCTTGAGCAGTTCTTAATGTTAAATGGACTGAAGTTTCATGTTGATTCTATATCCCATCTTTTCCTCATTGTGCAGAGAGAATAGGCTTTTTTTTTTTTTTTTTTGGCTTACCTCCAAAACAGAAGAGAAGGAAATACAGGTGTTAAAAGATTAAATGTTGGGCACTGAGAGATATTTAGGAGAGCTGCCAAAGGTCACAGCAGTAATACTCAGGAACGTGCATCTGCTAAGTCCCAGTGCAAAGCCTGCTGTTCATCCTTTGTGTTTCTCACAGAACAGGATGGGTTTCAAAGAAGACTACATAAGGGCAACCTGACACCCTGCTGCAGGCTGGGTGCTGCACCCTTATATTAGCCTTCCAGTGGTTCAACCACTTGAAATTATTCCTTTCTGGATATTTCAGAAAATACTTTTGAAAGAAAGGTGCTATAGCCCCCAGAAACAGGACATCAGTGCTATTGCTGATTTAAATGCAAACCATTGTGCTGTCAATGCCTATAGTTACCTGCTTTATTACTTTGAGTTTTGGCCTTCCCTTTCCATTTGTATGAATATCTTTGATCTGAGTTAACATCTTCATTTGGAGATTTAGACAGCTGTAGTGTACATACAAGGGATGGCATTGTTTCCATAATGATGGAGGTTTCCTCACCTGCTGTTTCATTTTATCTTCTAATTTAGTTAAATCAGGAGCTTTTTTTCTCTTGAATCACCTTCTTCTTGACAATGACAGAGTTTGGATCAAAAGGGCAAGGGCAGAGTGTTTTTACCTTCAGAACTCTGCATTTAGCTCCCATTGCTTCTGTCACTTTCATTCAATTATCTCTCACAATTTAAAGCACATCAAAACAGATATTGCAGGAGGCTACAAAATTACAGAACAATGGAAAAATACAGAAATTTTCAGCATATTCATTGGATTTTGTGCTCAAATTGGCAGCAAATGAATGTCACCTTCTTATGACTGCATGTTTCTTTGTCTGAGATAACTACTATATACATTCAGACAAATTAAACTGTGACCTGAGGGCCACATCATAACAGTTAGCTCCATCACCTTTTGTGAACAAATGTGATACTTAACACTGACATCAGTGGTGATTAGATCAGGTTCTCAGACTATTTCTGAATAATGAATACTTGTTCAATCAAAATAAATTACTCCTTTGGGGCTACTGCCGAAAAGAGATCATATACATGAAAGAGTTGCACTATTTAGATGCCTCAGGATGCTTTATTTCTAAGTGAAAACTATTAGTGTTTATTCAGAAGATGTATCAGAAACATCAAGATCAAGCATTCAGTTAGAAAATGTCATCAAATGGCATTGTGACAATGTGTTAGGAAATAATTTTAATAACATTATTATATACTCTGCTCCTGTGAGTCAGTCTCACCCAAGGGATAGAATAGCCATTAACATCAGACAGGCAGCTATGGAAAGCATCTTTTGACATTTAGCATTCAGTGCACAGCTCTAGGCTCCATGCAAGAGTTAAAACCCTGCTTTGAAGAGATGTTTTGATTTCCTTATGAAGATTTCATCATATTATAGTACCATACATGCCTCACAAACAGTAAATCATTTTTTCTCAAACACTTTAGAAAATGAAAGAATCATTTATCTCCAAACAGGAGGGCAGAAATTAAATTAAATATTCTCTATTCAATTTAGGTGAAAAATCTGATCCTTAGCATTGAATTTTGAAAAAAAGGAAATTCAGGGTATTGTTACTTTCAATTTCAGTTCATGGCTCACACTTTGCAGAAGATATGGTCTCAAAAAAGCTTTCCTTAAAAGTGATTTACACATTTGTAAAAAATCTGTGGGTAAATGCCTTGAAAAATGCTACACAGGAATTTTATACTGGAGGCAAGCACAAAATCTAGTCCCACAGAACTCAGCTGCTGCAATTCCACATTTTGTAATTCTGTATTCAACTGTCTGAAACAAAAGACCATTTTTCCTTCCTCTATGGATCCCTCCATCATAAGAACAGATCACGACACAAAGCCTCTTTCACTACACAATACTTAGTCTTCCTCAGAACTCTATCCATCCTTCACATTTCCTGTGGGAAAATAATTAATAAAGGGCCGTATAATAACAGCAACACAGAAGAAGATTGAATTGAGGTTGCACAGGGAATCTCAGTTTCAGTATCTTTCTTCTTGCTACCATAATATCCTTTTATGCACTTTCTAGCCAGCAATTTCCTAGGGTTTTAAGAAAAGCAGGCAGAGACCCCAAAAATTCTTTAATGTGGAATTGCAAATTATGTCCACACATAACCTCTCTACAGACATAGCAGCATTAAGAACAGGCTGAAGGGTGGGAAAGCCACGCCTGGACCGCCCACATTGTTTACTGTGGACTCTCTTGTAGCTTGGCTGAGAACATTAAAACTGCTTAGAAAAACCAGCCTCAGGGTATCTACTGGTGGATGGGGCTGTAAGTGTGCTTGGCTCAGAATACCCTGACCCTCATGAACTGGGTAAAAGAGAGCTTGGCTCTACTCTAAAGCATCTAGAACATCCAAGACTTCTTTTCCTTTGGGAGGTCTCTGCAGTCAGCTTCATGTATGGCTTTCAGGCAGGCCTAATTTTCAGGAGCAGTTCTGAAATATCAGGAATGCCTCAGCTTTTAAAGGGAAGTATTCACTATTTTGTCTATTGCTATTCCTACTAGGTTTTTGCCCTGGAAACTCATCCTTTATCCATTAAACTATATCATATCTAAAACCCCTTAAGATAGTCTTTTGCACATTTCCCACTAAAATGTACCAGAATAATCTAGAAAATCTAGTAAACCTAGTAAACCTAGTAAATTCTGTTTAGTCTATTCTGCTTACTAAGATATACAAAAGAAACATCTATGGAATAAAGTTGTATCATATACTAATTGTGAACCCTGGAAAAAAGCATATTCATTTTAAGAGTCTATTAATACAGATTTGTTTTTATTTCAGCTCTGTATGACTCTGTTTTTAAACAGATAATTAAGCCATTAAAAGGAAAAAAACAGCAGTAAATTATGCCCACATTCTGATTCCTATTAGTACTGTCATGTAAATTGTTACACTCCAGTAGAATGATCTGTCTGTAGCTGAGATAAGCAGCTCCACATGAATGTAGGGGTCCAATGCAGAGATCTTGCCACAGAGAGCTAACAAAGAGCCCTGGAAAAGTCCTTCTGCCTCAGATGTTCTGGGTAACCAGAGATAGGTCAGAGAGATCCTCAGAAGTGTGCATGCACATGAGTATGTGCAGCCTCTACTGGAATCTGATTTGTATGAATTGTATCAATCTGATGTTCTAGGAATAAGGAATGCATATTGAATCATTTTATAGCAAGCATGTGCCAATGTGCTTTTTAAAACACAGAGCACTAGGAATGTGACACAGTCTTCACAGTTTCTCCTCCGTATGTGTATCAATGGAAAGTAGCAATTCTTTCGACTCAACACCTTGTTCCAGTGCACTTTGTGCCTACACGGGTCTCTGATAACCTTTGTGGTTAGACTCTGTGGCCTGTAAAATCAAATGCCCTTCCCACACACATACTTTTTGTGAACTTGTCTGTCTGGCTCTGATTTTACCTCAACATTCCTTCCCAGCCACATGATGGTCTTTCAACAAGAACTTCAGTACAATGTTATTTTATGCTTTACTCAATTGTTAAAAATATGACAGGCTGGAAATCTCCTAATGCCTAAAAGCAATCTAAATCCTAGAATCAAATTTCTTGTGATGTTCTTACTTCGGATGGACAATTACGCTGATAATAAATTGAATTATGGATTGTTCTACCTGCACAAATTTCTGTCTGAAAACAGGAGTGTTATAAGGCACAGAAAATTGCTCATATATTACAGTGAAGAACATAAAAGAGGCTAGTAAATACCAGTGACAGCTGAAGTTCCGACAGTAGAAATGCTAATTGCTTCTTTTCACGTATTGTTTCTCAGCATTATAAAATTGGAAGAAAATTATGTTAAAAAGTAAACACTGCATGTGACAAAGCAAAGACCTTTGATACAGTATTTTTAAAATTATTTCCTGATGTTAGCTTAAGAGACCACAGCATAAAACATAGTTGTACCACACAGTAAGGGATCTACCTTCTACATCTGCATTGCTTTAATATACGGGGCAGGAGGGAGAAGTTTTCAAGGATGAAAAGTTTTCACATTCACCTGATTCTCATTTTTCAATTCATTAGAATTTTTTAGATTCTGAACAGAGCACCACATTTTACTGCATTTTAAGAATACCACTTCATCTGTTTGCTCAACTAAGTCTTAAAAGCACTAAAGACAAACCTGTCCTTTGAAGATAACAAATCATTTCACAGTCCCTGAACAGATTCAGCATCAAAAAGGTCCTCAGAGAAAAAGTATCAGCTGTAGCCCAGCTGCTTTGGCAAAGACAATATACCAGCCTTCTGGAAGCCTATTTTTCTTCTGTTTGCTAAGGTCTTTTTGGGTAAATTCAAGTAAGACAAGCTCTGGGCACGACTGCATCTCTTCTTGCTGTCTGACACTCTTGAGCCCGTATTGGAGAGCTCTCAAGCGTTGAAGGACTGAGCTCAGTCAAAAAATGAGGCAGTGGCTTTCTGAACCTACATCCCTACAGTGAAACTGAACCTCTGTCCTGCAGTTTTACTTCACACAGCTCTTTCTGTACCAGCAAGATGGGAAAGAAAAGCCAGTACAGCTACGCAAAGCTGAATGGCAGTCCCCAGGGCAGGGATGGGCACTGAAGGACCATGGCAGGTCCTCTGACTGGAATGGTTAACATCAAAAAGTCACAGTTCTGGCTTAGTGGGGTACAAGTTATTTGCTACATGGGATGGTTCTCAGCATCAGAGGGAGGAATGGCTTCAAATAAAAGGTGAAATTAAGAAGTCAGGGTAAAATAAGAGTAAAAAAACATAAAAATGCATGATGTGGAGAGAAGGGGGAAGGTTGATATATAATGCTTTTCTCCTATTTATTGATTAAAAAATACTTAAAAAGCAGCTATAAATTAATAGCAGAACACAATCTTTGGCTTCTTTTGAAAACAAGGAGCATAAAATAAAATGTTTGAATACAATAATCTCACTGAGTCTGCTGTGAGATTGACCCAAATCATGCTTTTTCTCCATTAGACTGTCTTTTATTTCAAACTGTCCTTTAATCACCACGTTCCTTGACAGCCCACACCCCACTGTACTATATATTCCCTGAAGTATCTCAGCTGGCTCCTGCCAGTCAAGCTGACAAGGATCTCCACCCAGCTTTTAAGAGAACTGCTATTTCAGAAACCAACTGGTTTCCTTATTTCAAGCAAATGCAATAGTGGGTGAGTACAAATCACACTTTGAACTGATACACTGAAAATATGCTGAGAAATATTGAGTGAAATGGGGTGATGACAATTTACACAGATACAGTTTCTTATCTCTTACTGACTTTCTCCTCCTGTATTATTCATTTCCCAATATCATTCTTATTACAAGCAGTTTCCTTCTCAGATCATCTCTCTCTCTCTCTCCATATTCCTGCCTTTCCCAACACCACTCCACAGAGTATCAGTCTTATCAATAACCCCTTCTCATATAGCAGTCATCCCATCTCTCCTTCCCACTTCTCTTAAAACAGTCGTTGAAAGCATCCAGCCCAAAGGTTTCTTTTTATCCAGAAAATTTTCTTTTGCTCTACACATCCCAAGATGTACTTCCCTAGCTTTGCTTTGAGAAGCCCTCTGAGTAAAGGAGAGGTAGAGGACTCTTGATCTTTAAGAGAGCTTTATAATTTGATGGAGTATATTGTTTTTTCCCCTTCAGAAAACCAAACAGACATGAGTTCATTCACAGTAACATTATATCATACATCATTCCGGGATAATAAGCAACTGATGGGCTGCTTAAGGCATTACTAAAATGTCTGAGTGTGTGTTTATGTGAAAATGTTGTGAAACAGAAAACTACTTTTTGCCTTGGACATGCTAGTAGGAGATAAGTACTATCTGTATCAGGTGTCTAGCCGAGATTTAGGGCTTATGGACAGTGTGAGAGAGTGAACCCTGCCCTGTAGTTTTTCAGGATTTTTTACGTAACACACTTTAATAATTTGTCAACCATTTAGCTAAAAAGCTTTATTTGCAAGGTGTAAAAGAAAGTAGCTTACAAAGGAAGTGTTGGGATTAATTATATGGTCTGGTTGCAGCACGTACCATAAACGATGCATGTTAAAACTTGAATTTAAAGGAGAAACTCTTGTCTGTAAGGCAGCCATGCCATGGCCAGAGCCTGTTCCACTGCCCCAAACACATACAGGGTGGCCTGGGGGCACTGGGCCAGGCCCAGCCCCAGGCAGCAGGCAGAACACCATGGGCAGAAGAGGGCGAACCTGGCATAAAGAGTGTCAGGACTAATCAGGGTTGCAGGTGCCCTCAGGACCCAGAGAAATTCAGTGCAGAATCTGAAGCACATTCTGACTCCTAGAAGAAAGACTCCATGTCTCCTTCCTGAAACTCCTTTCCAGCAGGAAAAAAACCATGCTTTCTTAGCTGCCTTTGTGGGATAGCTGTCATTTAAGCTATGTATCCCAGGGAAATGGGACAAAAACCAAAGACCAGAAGTGCCTGGCTCAATGCAGCATCTGATGTAGCCACTGGCAGGTTAAGGTGAAGGTTAAATATTGCCTTCCCCAATTATTTTAACCCATGCTGAGGGTGGATGGGAGGTGTGCACATTGCTCCAAGGAGCAATTTCATTTTTTTGGCAAGTTTTATCAGACCTTTAAGAGCAAAATTAGGATTAAATTAAATACACCCTTAACTATGTCCAGTTCTCGATCACTCATCTCCAAAAGGGTATATTAAAAACCAGTAAAAGCTAACCGAAAGACAACAAACATTTTAAGTATGGAATAGCCTCCATAGGAGCAGAGACTGCACAACTGCACAGTTGTACTAAGCACCTCACTTAGGAGATACATTTGGGAAACATACCCATATGTACCCATGTACACATGGCTGGATACCAAGGAGATGGATAGAGATGAACTCCTTACTATCCCTTGAATTGAAATGTAGGAGCCAAGGATGATCAAATGAAGTCAGAAGGAAGCAGTTTTAAAAACAAAAAAGTAGATCTTAATACAATAGGTAGTAAACATGTAACCCTGGGAAGAGGCTGAACATAGTCAAGGGAAGATAAGAAATACTTGGGAAAGAAATGCATTAAGTGTTATTAAATAACACGCTCATGATCAGGAAATCACCTGAACTTAAAATAGTTAGAGGATAAATATCATACGTAGCTTTGACCTTTCCTACATGTCCACTTAAAGGAATCACTGGAGACAGGCTAAGGTACAAGACTGAGCCTTGACCCATAACACTGCTGTTTTAGACCACTAAATCCAAATTTAGTTTAATTCCATGTGTTTTTTTCTACATAACATCAATACAAAATCACAAAATTATTCCTGTTGTGCTTTCACAAGGGAAGGGTTTGGACACATATAATTAGAGTTCTCTGTATGCAGAGTTCTGAAACTTTGCTTATGAGCTCAATACAGATCTTATGAAATTCAGTAGAGATGTGAAGGTAAAAAGACAAGTGACTTTTGCTGAGTGTGGGAGAGGGAGCCCATGGTTTTTAAGTGCAGGAACATTCTGGAAGACAGAATACATTTTTTAAATCAGTTATTTCTAAAGCTAATTAAAAACCTTACTGTTCTAAGCAGGAAGAAGCACATATATAAGCTGAAAATACATTTAAACTGCTGTAATATGAAAGACTGACTTCTGCTAAGCAGAATAAAGTAGCTTCAGATGGTGTGAACATCTGACTTCATTGATTCTGCCTTTCTTGCAAACACAACATTCCCAGACGATGTCTACATGAGAAAGCTTTTTGGTGTAACAGAAACAGATGAACACATTGGAGCATTGAAACCCCTGTACTGACACAACATTTGGTTCAGTGGTTTTACTCTGGACTAAACGTTGTCTAGGCTCCTCAACAGCACATACCCATGCGCAGGATTTGAGACTCTCCAAATGACCAAGCCCTCATTTGGATCCCCATTTCTCCATCTGGGTATGAATATGCTTGGCCTGCAGCTGGAACTCACCTTCTGGTTTTATTTCCTCCAGAAGGAATCTAGATCTGAACCAACGCACTGCAAGGCATGACCTCAGACTGAAAGAAAGGAAAGTGTTAATAGTTTCTCAGCTTGTTCCCTTGAGTACCTATCACAGGCAGAAGTTCTGTAAGAGAAAGGAAAGGAGGTTTGTGCTCATCAGCAGGGTGTAGGAGGTCAAATCACCAGCTGACAGGAACTGGTGCTAAGAGAGGAGTTAATGGAGTTTTAATGAGTGAGCTGGGCCAATAATCACACATCTACCTGGCTTCTGAACTGCCTTCATGACAGCAATGTAATTTTAAGCCATCTCCTTCTGAAAGATCTGAACATTTGTACATTCTTATTGAGGATCATACTAGTTGTCACATTTGCAGGGAATTAAAAGCAACAGGATTTCACAGATTAAGAACATTTGCATTTCTCCCATTCAAATGCCCAATTATCTATCATCTGTGTGAAAAAAATCAACTGGTCACTGAACTTAAAACCCCTTTTGTTAGGAACAGAATCAGGAACCCATCTTCATTAGTACTAGCAAATTGCTTTAAGGATTATCAGAAAAGGATGGCAGCAATAGAAGTGCTTAGTAAAATGAGAGATGACTAACACATGAATCTTTTCCTTAAACTCAGATTACTGCGCGATGATAATCTTATTTTCTAAATGCAGGCGTGCAGATGTTTTGCTTATCTAGATTATACTTAGGAAGCTGAGTGTTGCACTCATACAAAACTCTCTGAATTCAGCTGTTCATGTACACAATCCTGCAAAATAGTTGCTAGGATTAAGAGAATTAATTACAAATAAATAAAACAGAGTAAGTAGGATGTTTATCACATAAACACTCTAACAGCTAACCTGACTTTTCCCTGGTAGAACATTTGTACACTAGGAATTTAACCTATGGGCACACATAATTAGCTCTTTCAGCTTAAAGTTGCTGAAAGAACAATTTGCTTAAGAAGATTAGAGTTTTTTTAGTGTTCAATAGAAGTACTGACAAATGAGCCTAAAATGATTATAAGGGAACTCTTTTAACACCATCTTCTGATCTTTTATTTTGAAATAGCATGCCTTTCAGTCAAAAACCTTTTAGTCTGACCTTTTGTATTTTTCCATATCAATGCTCAACTTTTAATACCTTCTGTATACAAATCGTGCATGTGATGAGATGGTGTTCAAGGCTCTTTTCATCCACACGGACGATGACCACAAGAGTCTCCTTAAACAGAACTTCAGTGCTACTTTATTTCTTCTGGTCATTGTAACTGCATGCAGCTTCCTGTCTGCACTGGAGCACTTCACCATGCCTGTGCTGACAGGAGACCTCCTTTTGAACTGTGCTGTACCAAAATTACTTGAGTTTAAAACAATTTTCCAGAAGGGGGGGATTTTTAAGGGCAGGTGGAAGACAGAAGAGATGATACTGAAAAGCAAAGATAGAAGAAAGCTGTCTCAGTTGGGTCATGGCAGGGAAATGGATTTTTCCATCATTTTGCCTGTATACCATAAACTTGAGGTGTGGAATAAGCACTGTAATAGAGTAAGCATTGTAAGATACCTGCAATGGCTCTGTAGCTGTTTTTTGCATGACAGTCTATTTCCTCATATAAAAGCTAAGGATAAAATTTTGAATTACTAATACAGACTTACAAAGCAATCTTCTTTTTTAAGGTATAGAATTATCTGGATCCTTCATTGCTGCACAGTTTTATACAAACATTGAAATTATGTGAGGTTTATTTCTATTTTTCCTATTCCTACAATTCTCAAGCTTGGGAAAGTCATCATACTCAGCTGTTAGCATCATCTGAAAAACTGATGCCACAAACAGAAATCAATTAATATTACTAATTCTTGCTCAGTAAAATTGAGCAGACTTTCCCACTTTAGCTTTAAGTTATGCTGCCATCTACAGATTGAATAAGCACTTGCAATGCTCTGCTTAGGATACAGGCAACCCAGGTTGGAAGAGGTCTCTGGCCCCTAGTTCAACTGCCTCCATAAAACAATGATAATAATAACAATAATAAAAAGGGAAAAAGTATGTGATGCTCAGTGCAATTGCTCACCACCCTCTGTTTGATGCCAGACCTCCCTTCCTGCACCTAGATTGGCTCCTCTTCCAGGTAACTCCCCTCAGTTTATTTATATACCAGGCACGATGTTCTGTGGTGTGGAATATCCCTTTGGTCTGTTGGGGTCACCCGCCCCAGCTACTCTCTCCCAGTTTCCTTTGTGTACCTCCCCACTGGCAGAGCATGAGACAAGAAAAAGGCCCTTGACTCAGGATAAGCACAACTTGACAAAAAACCAAATCATCAGCGTGTTATCAACACCATTCTCATTCTGAATCTGAAACATAACATTGTAGCAGCTACAGAGAAGAAATTAACTCTACCCTAGCTGAAACCAGGACAGTTGCTAAGAGCTTTATCCCATTTGGTCTTACAAACCTCCTCAGATGGAGGCTGCACTGCCTCTGGGCAACCTGTTCCACTGCCTGACTGTCCTCACAGGTAAAAAGTCCTTCCTTTTAACCATTCTACATCTCTTATCTCAATTTAGGCTCGTTGTCTCTTGTTCTCCTGCCACACACACTACAAAGATCCTGGCACTGCCTTCTTGCTAACCTCCTTACAGGTACTGGTGAGCTGCTGTTGACTCTCCCCCAAACTATGTCTTCTCCAAGTTGATGAAGCCCAGTTCCTTCAGCATCTCCTCAAATGATGAGGGCTCCAGTGCACTAATAGTTTAGGGGCCCTTTGCTGAACTTGGTCCAGTTCTTGTATGTTTTTCTTGTGCTGGCGACCAAAACTGAATGTAAAAGATAAATGTGGTCCAACAAGTGCTGAAAATTGGGATGTAATAACTTTCCATGATCTATTGGTTGTGTCCCTGCTAACCTATTCCAGGAGGCCATTGGCCATTCTTGCTGCCAAGGAACAGAGCTGAACAGAGCTCATGTTCAGCTGCCCACCAGGTCCCCGGGGCCACTCCTGCAGAGCTGCTCCGCAGGCTACACTGCTGCACTGGCACTTCCTTCCCACAGGCAGCACTTCGCATTTGTCCTTGTTAAGTGTCATACAGTTCCTGTTGGCCTCTTCCTTCAGCATGTCTAGGCTGCCCTGAACAGCTGCCTGACCCTCCGGAATATCATCCATTTGTTCCCTTTATTTGGTGTCATCTGCAGATTCAATGAAGGTGAATTCCATCCACTCCTCCAGACTACTGACAAAGACATGAAGCAGGATGGGGCCCAGAAGACACGCCAGTGACACTTACTCCTGGGAAGGTGTGACCCATTAATCACTCCTCTCCGAGCCTCATCATCCAATCACATTTTCACTCATCTGGTTGTCCACCCATCCAAACCCCACCGTCCTAACTTGGTTTCACAAATATTGTGGTACAGTGGAAAACAGACAAGGTAAATGACATCTTTTTGTTCTCCCCTTTTTCACAAATCCATTTATCACAGTTAACTGCCTTTTTTTTTTCTTAATCAAGATGAAAATAGAAAACTTTTTTTTCCAAAGTTGGTTACTATTTTTTTGTGCTACCATAAGGCTTCACAGTAACAGGAACAGGCTCTGCATCCTGTAAACAATGTTACATGGTTTTGGTTTTATTAGAAGTATTTTTTCAGTAATGTCAAGTACTCGCTTGATCTTGAAGAGCTCATTGAAAGAGACACTACCAGCTATGCACTACTGAATCCTGGAATTGGCAGCATTAACTTAATTTGGGGCATTCATCGAATGTCTGATAAAGCAACAGACAACTTGCCACTGCTGACTCAGGACTTTTACCTTTTAACACTAAGTACCTGAACACAATGAAAAAACAATATATTTAGCAAACCTCAGTACAACAACTTTTCAGTCAGAAAACTTTAGGCTGTACACTTGTAGCATTATTGCTTGAATAGCATTTAGTATAAAACATTTAAAAAAAATACTATACAAGATACATTTGTTTGCTGCAAATACTTTTCCAGGACTTAACTTTGCAAGCCAGATGTCTAAGCAAATAGGAAATTCCTGCTAGCTGCCCATGGTTTCTTTAAGTTCTGTTAGACCTGCCTGGTGTAACAGAGTTTTACTCCAATGCATTCAATGCATTTAGAGTTTGGAATGTTTTTGAAACATTCCAAAGCATTTTGGTAAAGTTTTTTTTCCTAATCTGTATGAATCTCAATCTACAGATTTTTCCTGTTCATGAACCAGTTATTCTCCTGTATGTTCTTGGCATTACCTGTAAAATATCAACATTGTACAATATTCCTGCAATCTTCCATTAAGTGGTATCTTAAAAGTCACATTTCATTATTTCTCTCAGACAGACTGTTGCATAACACGAAGGATCAAGGTCAAATGATATATGAAGAGAGACTTTTAAATCATTCAGATGGTTGTCCTCAATTTTGGTCTCTTTTTCACCACCTTCCAAAAAATATGAGAGATTCTGAACATTTTTCAAAATGAGTCTGTAGCATCCAGGTACATTCAGCTGTAATGGAGACACTCTGAATTTGCACAACTCCAGCTCATCCTTAGAAAGTCTTTCATGGTACCATTGTCCAACTTTATTACTTGGATACTTGATGCTATGTCCCACCATTGGAAGAACCACCTTCAAAGAAAAAAACAAAATAAACATATTTGAGGTAACGCTCACCCATTCCCCTTTAAATAAAACATGATCATTTTAAATGTGTTTAAGCCTTGTGTTTTGGGGCCTGAAATAGAACCAGCAGTTTCTCTTGTGAAATGAAGCTGTGCATGGCAGGTATATTGAATGCAATTAAAGCAGAGAAAATAATCAATGTATCAGGATTCCTAAAACAAACTAGAAATATACGAATATGAATTTTCTTGCTTGCTGGGAAAGATACAGCAGTAAAGACACCCAGTTGCCATATATTCAGCTGCTACACAAGACTTCACAACTACACTCTGAAACCTTCAACAATTAGAACGTCAACCGCTTTTGAAAAGTTTTTCCCAGGAGACTGAAATCTTTTCCGAAGTATTCAGTTTCAGGATAAATATTGCCATACTGCAAATGACACTGTACTTATTTCCACTACCAAGTAAATTTGTTAGGAGAGTGGAGATTAGATCACATGTGTTTTTTTCAATGAGCATTCTAGCAGGGAAGAAGATTGCACCAGTTAGATTAATCATTATTTAAAACAAAACATTTTAACCAACTAAAGAGATCAACAACTCAGAATTTTTCATACAGACTTACTTGGTATATAGAATATTTGTTAGCTGATTCTTCTGAAGCAGTGACAACATGAACCTGACAAGACATTTAAGAAAAAAAACACCAACCTTTTAAAAAGTAAAAACATATGCTTTATTTTAGGAATTATGCACTGTACTCACAAACTTGCAAAGAATAGTAAGGTTATTTAACTACTTCAAGGGCAATAAGCTCAGGTATGAAAAAATCTTAAAATATGCTTAATATAAAGTATGAGTTTACTGGTAGATGGCATTGCATTAAACAATCGCTGATGGTCTAGCTACCACTAACATTATTTGAGTCTGAAGTTAACTAACTTAATGCCATCTTGTGCTGCATCAGCAAATGTAAAAATACAAAGAAAAATGTTTTATATTAAGAAAGAATATCTCTACATAAAACTCAGTAACTCAATACTGCATTTAATACTTTTGCTTTCATTTTATTTGATCTACTTGTTTCATTAACATTCACTCTCAAAAATACTGGTAAGGAAAAATCTCAATTGAAACATAAGCCTCTCCATAGGGACTGGAGGTAACCTTTCAAGTGCTCTTGCCTTCAAATTTGTAAGAGGTTCACCCAAAAGAAATTAACTACATCTGCCTCTGCACACACCTGTTTGTTCTCCAGTAAAACAATGCACAATCTGATTTATCTGATCAGGAGAAAGATAGAATCATAGAGTGATCTAGGTTGGAAAAGGTTGAATCCAGCTGCAAACCTAACATTGCCAAGTCCACCACTAAATCCTCATCATATACCTCCAGGGATGGTGCAGCCTGTTCCACTGACTGATAACCCTTTTGGTGAAGAATATTTTCTAATACACAATCTAAGCTTTTCTAGCACAACTTGAGGCCATTTCCTCCTGTCCTACCACTTGCTACTTGGCAGAAGAGACCCAACTGCCTTCTCAATAAGGTATGCTAACCCTAAAAGAAGAGAGCACTTCGGAATCGACTTCAGCATGTCAAAACCTGGGACCAGACACTCCACTGGCAGATTCTGCTCATTGGCTCACCTATGGCTCCATGCACAGCTCCCAGGCTGTGCTGTGGGCAAGCAGAAGCACTATCTTGCCCTTTACTACTTTACCAAGAACACTGCTGCATTTTTTGAACAGCTGCTACTAGTTTAGACCCAGCACCAGTGAAATTGTGCTAAATATGTTTTGTCTCTGTAGTTGCAACAAGATTATCATTTCAGTCTGAGGCCACCTTTCACTCTGGACTTACACTCAGCAATGTACATAGGAAAGCCCTGATGTGGAGAGCAAGACTCAGATCTGCACTGACTGATAATATGGGCACACCCAGAGTCCACTCTGAAGGTTTTCCCCAGTCAGATCCTAAAAAGAGCATTATATACCATGGAGACTAAATTTTCACATGTATAATTTCTGACATTCTGTTCCTTCCTCTCACTTGAATAAAATGAACAGCCAAAACAGATTAAAGCTGCTAATTATTTGTCTAGCTCGTAGGTCTATTTATGGTGAAACAAAAAAAATCCTACATCATGTTTTTCAACTTTGTCACAAACATTAAATATTTTAATGAATGAACCAAAATAAAGGCATTAGAGTATGTCTGCTTATGTATTCAAATGCATTAAGTTGTTTGGGGTTTTTTGTTGTTGTTGTTTTCTTTTTACAAGAACTACTTTGGGAAGACTCACCTTGTCATTCAGGGAAATGCTTTCATCATTTTCTTCCACGAAGACAAGGTCACCCTCAACAACTTTTGAGCCATAAGTCTTCAGCCTATATGATGCTGCTTCATTCCAAATTTTACTGCAATAAGCATGGACATAGAATATGCGCAAGGAGTGAGGAATGTTGAGCCATCCTTTGGTACAACCTTCATGATTTACACCATAGCGATTTAAAGCTCGCAGCAGCATCTTCTCTCTTACTTTAAATTCTGGCAGCATCACAAGTGTGCCCTTTGCATCTTCTAATGTAGACAAAAATAACCATGTCAGTAATCCCTGATTATTTAAATATTACCTGACACTTAAGAAGATTAAATAATCCAATAGGGAAAAAAGTCTAACGACTCAATGCTTTGATTATTTCCTTTCCTTCAATGTGTCATCTTAGATAAATTTCATCTTGTATGTCTATCGGCATAAAACCATGAATTTTATTCTGTTTCATGCAGTATAAATTAAACTAGCTGTCATTCAGTTATTTGGCCTAATGTGAAACATTTTTTTTTTTAGAAACTTACTTTATCACTCCAAAGAGTTTTTTTTGAACCAGGTAACTGAAAGTAAAAACCAAGCTATAAAAGAACATTAAATCTCTACTTCTCGTCATTTGAAAATATGTATTTCACAACAAGTAAAAAACATGTCTTTAAAATAAAGGTAAAAATTACACTGGCCTCAGGGAAGTCTGACCCTTAACCAAGACGAAAATACATTTAATCAGATTTGTACTACATTATATAAATACATTTAAAATTTTATGGGAGGGTTTTTTCATATTACAAGCGATTACCTGACAAAGCCTTTTGCCCAGACTTCTACCTTTGCTTTCGGGAAAAGGCAAGCAGCTGCTTTCAGGGTCCACATCAATGTTTTTCCATGCATCATACAGCCATGTACAGAACAGAATCATTCATCTTATATTTTTTTGTGAAACCAAACATATCTTTGTCTTTTGAAGCTATATATCATAGTAGTTATGTCAATCTACAGTGATAAGCAGGCTAACAGGTGTGGAATATTGGAAAAGAAAAATATATTTGAAGTTGAGAGCAACTTCAAATTGGAGAGAAAGTTCAGCTAAATGATAAAAGCAATAAATATGGCAAACAGAGCACTTTACTTAGCATGCTCCTGTCTTTGACATATTTTGTTGATTTTAGTCCAAGAAAGAAAGAAAGTTGATGTGTTAAGTGCTGAGTATGAGTTGGATGCTGCATTCTTGTGTACTTCCCTCACTAGGGAGAAGTTCATTATCCAAAAGCAGACAGACGGAAGGAGACCAAAACTCCTCAGACAAATCTTAAGTCTTTTTCAGCGTTATGATATACAGCGTTTGCTTCTATACCGTCTGGCATGAAGTACATTCATTTTCCACTATCTTGCACATTTAGGGCCTCATCCTTATATAATTTTTAAATGTGTAACTCTATTGAGTTTCACAGAATGAAGTGTAAGTGGCATAAAGCAGTAGGAAAAAAGGTATCTCCCTGTGCAGCAACACCTTATTACCTCACAATATTGACTCTGCATAAATATATGGACAATTTAAGTGGACATACCAGTTTGAAGAAAGTATCTTTTTGCATCGTTTACAGGATCATCAGTATCTTCGGGTGTGAAAATTAATTTCACAGCTTTCACCTTAAAAGAACAATTTTCTTTTTCACTTAAATATAACTATTTGTCAGCTAAACAGATAATCATGCATCCAATTCTGTCTTAACATATTCTGCAAGCTCTCAAAATTAAATCAGTTCTTTAGTGTTGAAGTCAAATTCTCCCTTTCACAGAAGATCCCATGAACCACAGAACAATGTGTTGTGCCCCTTCTCAGACTAAAAAGAGGTTTTAGTCACCCAGAAAACATAAGACAGTTTTCAAAGCTCTGTGAGAAACCAGTCACTTTCTTGGTCATCCAGTTCAAATTTCTCCACTTGAAATTGTCATCATTCTATCCTGAACAGGAAGGCTCCTTTCTTCCATCCTGCAAGCTTCATGCAAAATTTAGACTGAACACTTTTCACAGTCTCATATAGAGGGACAACCTTTTTATTTTTTTTTTTTTAAATACTGATCTGTATTAGGTTAGATGACACTGTGACAAGGAAAACAACACAGGAATCTCTGCTACTTGCAACATCAGAGGAGCTGCTCAGTTTGCTAGTACTTTTACCAACCTGTGACACCTGGCTCTTGTCCTCCTCTGTACTGGACTGTGTGAGCACATACTGGCACATTTTTAATATAAACAGTAGTTCCTACCTATTTTAAATTAAAGTAACTAAGTTAAAACTAAAGATTTAAATCATTACTCCTCAGGGACGGGCACCTGGTCCAACTGCTATCTGATGTCAGATACATCAACAGTAACTTTTATGGGCTGCCCTCAAATCTTGACTCTTTTATTTGAAAGATGCTTTCCTGACTTTTCCCAGAATCAAGATTAGAAGGAAAGGATACTCAAGTATCCTTTTGACTTTGTAGTGTCTGATTAGTCTTTTCACCTGTGCCAAACACTATACCATATACACTTAAAAGTACATTACTCTTATCCTATGAATTATTACTTAATAAGCTCAGAACTGACAGTTTGGGGAAGTAGTCAAGGAATAATGGAAAGCAGCAATCTCTTCTATATAGCAGATAAATTACTGCAGTATTGAAAAAGCAAATCATTTCTTATGAACTTATGTGACATTTTTAGGAAACAAACAGACCCCCAGCACGATAAAGAAGCTACAGCTGGGAGGTGATCAGGACCATGAATAAACACTGCAAGAAGACTGCTCCTTTTCAGTGTTCAAATCCTGTATGGAATGCAACCACTTTCCTGCCAAGTGGCATGATGACAATCCCAATCACATTCCAATCACAGACAGAACTATCACCCCAGAACTATTTAAAGCTTCACTTGCTGTTTAAAAAAGGTTTTTAGTTTCAGTAGAAATATCTTCATGCTTATGTTGCGATCTCTAGCAATTGCTTCCAGCACACAGATGGGTTTATCTCACAAATGAAATTGTTCACTGAGAAGGTCAACTCCAGTGCTAGATATTGCAACAGTAATATGAAATTCTCTTGACAGTAAGTACTCAAATTACAAAATGGAAATACCATTTTTTCATTCAGTAAAGCCAATCCTATTTGATCTGTCTGAACACTTTGTCCTTGTCCAAATCGCTGAGGTCCGTAGTAATTTACAAAACCTTTTGTCTAGAATGAGAAAGAATAAATAAATATGCTACATGCATGAAAGGACCAGGCATGCAACACACATACATCTATATTTACATCCAAAACACATAAAACCAGGACTTTTAAATCAGAAGTAACATGGAACAAAAGCATAACTCATAATTCATTACAGTATTTTGGCACTTAAGTTAGAAACATCTAAAAAGATTATCAAGTTCTACCATTGTCTTCACATCATTAAAAAGATCACAGGTAAATAAAACAAAATGATTTCTATATAGTTAATTATTATAAATACTATCACTACAGGTCAAGTCAAAGTAATTAGGCTTTTTAAATATGTTAGATTATGAGATCTCTAGTCAAGCAAGTGCAGCACAGGTAATGAACAGTAACCACTGTTGGACATTTTTTCTTAAAAACACTCATCTTTTTAACATGGGATAATTTATATTATTATTGCAATATAAAGGTCAAGAATGAGCACTTCTGCTAATTGGGATTTTAAATCTCCTGATGAGTTCTAGGTCATGTGAGAAGTAATATCACAGTCATGTGACCCAAGGAGAACACCCTTTTCTAGAAAATAGTAAGTATACATGGAGTAGACAAACAAAAAACATATGATATTTGTTTTGCAAAGAGTTATTCAGTTCAAATTTTATAATCTTACTTTGGGCATCTATAGGTCTCCTACACAATTTTGCTTTTACAGAAGATGAGAAATCCATCTTTTGGATTAATACATATCCTGTTTTGTCATACATCATCTGACCAGTAACGTAAAAGTAATAAAGCAAGACACACAATCATAGGAATTAGTGTTCATTTTCCAAATAGCAAAACAAAACAAGTCAGATGGAGCAGAGAGAAGAAAGCATTATAGTACCAGCTGAATGCTTTTCTCAATAATAAAATTAATTTCCAAAATACATATAATGTATTTTGCTTTTTCACACTGGGTAGTTTTTATTCAAGACTTTATTCCTGGATTAATCTTCTTAAAGCAGTTTATATTATAGTTATTACTTAGAAAGATAGGGCAAGAAAATCAACACTGTAAAAAACATCTACAGTTTTTCCCTTCTATTATTTGCTTTTATTTTTCTTAGTGGTTTAAGAATGTCTGATGATGGGAGTTTTCTTCAGGGACTAAGTAAAACAGAATCAAAATCCACTGCATTTCAGGGGAATCTTCTTTTTCAGATATGGACATTCCACATATGTTCATACCATTGAAGTTTTTCACCCAAGCCAACCATGCATGTTCCTCACATGACCAAAAAAGGCAAGCAGCTGTCAGGTGCACTGAGCATATGCATGTATATACACATATTACATACACATAATATAGATCTGTAAGGACGTTGTTTCCCCCTTCATCTGCCACAGTGAGACCCATCACTGTGGTTGGCCTCAGTTCTGTGCACCAATGGCTCTTATATCCACGCTCACTTGTTACTGCATTCCCCTTGCCTTTTGCTGCACTACTCTGGAGTCTCCGGTCTGTAACACAGAATCAATTCACTTGTGGTCCCTCCCTGGAAGGCACTTTTACTCCTAATTCCTTAAGTAATGCAGGAAAGACATAAAACTGCAAAAAGCACCAAACTTGGGAAATATTGCCATTATTGTGCTATTACAAGCATTTTCCTTAAATGTACTTCTTATAATAGCAAAGAATTAAAACTCTGTTCATTATCAGCAGTCATGAGTCTTTCTTACCTCAACATTTTCCATTGCTTCAAATATTCTCTCCTTCAAATCTGCAGAAGAGTCATGACTGTGGTGTTGGAGATCTCTCACAACTATGTCAAAGTGATTGCCCTTCAGCTGACCAAGTCTGAGGTGCTGGTACGTGGAACGAATGTTGTATATTCTCATGCCCTTTTTTTCCATTTTGTTTCCAATTTCTTTCAACCTGAATAAATAATTGGGAGAAATTATGAACCATCCTCTACTAAAGCTATATAACTTCCAATGAATGTCTTATTCACTTTTGCACAAATATTAAAAACACTTTAAAAAATAAAATGGGATGTCAAACAATTATTATGAGCAAACCAAATCAAATGCAGAGATAGAAGTCCTAAAATTTAGTTACAATCCAGAAACACTTTTTAAATGTTTGCATCATTGGCACTTAAATGATATTGACAGATGCTGGCATGAAGCAATTCATCGAACTTTCTCAAAGAAACTGCACTGATTTTTAAATTTTTTAATTGAAAAACTAGTCATTTTTCACTCTTCACTCCTCAAAACCTGTTTATCATTAAAGAGAAAAGACAAGGAAAAGAAAAGGTAATGTGCTCTAGCAGACTCCAAAACACAACTGCTCTTTCTCAGTCAGCCTTAACAAAAACAAATTCAGTGCACTGATTCTCTGGGTGTGCTCACACATGCTTGTAAATGGAAACACAGCTGACAGTTCAAATATTTGCCCTTTAAAATATCCACTCAACCGCTTTGTTCTTATGTGTAAATAAGAGCCATTCAAATCAAAGGAAACTTTTAGGATAAGAGCTTAAATTCTAAGCAATATTTCAATAACTTTATAAACTGTTTATTTAAAAAAACTATTTATTTCTCCTGCTGTGTGGATGCATTTACCTATTCTTCTTCATCATCTAAACACTAATGCAAAGTTCTGCTAATTACCTCTTGGACAACTAGCCTTACAGTCCAGTTTGCAGTAGAATTTTACCATTGACTTGAGTGCTAAGCTGCATATTCTCTAAAGCCACAAAAGATTAAAGCCATTTCCACTGTGCTCTATACAGGCAGAGGGAAGGCACATCAGTAAGAACATTTCAAGAGATCATACCATGTTGATACTCATTAACATAAAACACTATGTGCTAAACTGACTGTACCCAGATCCTAAGTACCTCTCAGGAGTCACCTTCTTCACGACCATAGGTTGCAAAGTGATAGCCTTCTTATCTTTGATGCCAGTGTAACTGAAGTCTGAAGGAAGCACATCAAGTTCAGCTGCCAACAAGCCGATTGCTTCTAGTGTTTCTAGATTTTCTTTCTGAAGGGTGAAAGCTGAAAAAATCATCTCAGAATTATTAGGAACTCGCCTTTATGTTTCAGTGTTCTGCCATGACAGATGGGCAGGTTCTTCCCCTCAAACTGTAACAGCATGGAAACTGCAAAGAAACTGCCCTCCTACCCCACATAACTCAAGTAAATGAGACTTTTACAGCACAGCAGGAAAACAAAAAAACACTGTACATAAAACTCAGACCAACCAAAAAACCCTGATGCCTTCAAAAATAGTACCTCATAAAATGCAACACAATTCAACAAACATGCATTGGTGTATTGCAGGAAACATTCTCTGTATCAGAAACTGCTTTAAAGAATGAGATCATAAATCAAATTTGACCTTACTAACTTGTTCAGTGTCTAGATGCACCTCCTAAAATCCCACAATTACTTTCAAGGGAAAGCTATCACACTGGGAATGCCACTGAGTTAGTTAGTGGCTAAAATCAAAAGAATTGTAACCATTATCACTGAGCAGTTGATGTCAAATCGTTGCAGTAACTTGATTTAACCATTTCATTCTCCAGAGATGCAACACCACTGCATTGATAATGATTTATTCAACATAAACAATGGGTTGACCAGGCCTATGTGTCATACAAAAATGATCCTTTCAGTCTTTCTACAGAACACCATAATGCCTGCTACATTCACTAAAAATGTAGTATTTACCTGTATAAACATCTTGCTTCTCCTGAAAACCACCAGCAGACCTTTTTCTGGACCAGCTTTTTTCTCGAAAACGTACCATTATTGACATATTTGGCTGATCATTGACATCTATCACAGTAAAAGATTTTGTTTCTAAAAGCTTTCCAAATTTTCTATTGATAAAGTGGTGAACTATTTTTCTGTGCTCTTTGTTTCCATCAGGCTCAAAGGAAAACGTAGAATTTTCTATCTTTGCATCTAAAAATTTAAAGAAATCACTTGTTTCCTTTTCAGTCACTAATTGACAAAGTTCTCTGTAATCAGGATTTCCTTTTGCAATCATTTCACTGTCTTTAGTAACAGTGACTAGAAAGGGGAATTTCTGCCTAACAGCACTGTGTAAATCAGCTCGAATTTTCTTGTCCAGTCTAGGTCCTAGCGAGAATTCCCTAGTGCCAGCGTCCGCGTTGTTTTCTAAGCCCCACGCCTCCTTCAGATCCCAGGCAAACTTGTTGAGCAGTTCGCTCACGGGCTTGCCGAGCAAGGACTCCAATGCAGGGGCTTCCCCGAGGCCGGACTGCAGCTCGGGCTCTCCCTCCCGCTCACTTTTGCCAGGGGACGCAGCACAGCCGCCTCCCGCCCGGCTTGGGCCGCGCCCCGGGGCCCCGGGCGCAGCACCCCGGGGGCAGCCGGGGGCACCCGGGCCGGGGGACTCTGTCCTCCGCTGTTTGGGCTGCCGCGGGCACGGGCTGCTCTGTCCCGGCGGCGCCTCACTGGTCTTCTGGAGCAATTCAGGCCGGGTGTCCCTAAGGAAGAGTTCGGGCACCTCGAGCTCAGTCACTACGAAGTCCCTCGGAGAGTTTTTGATAGTGCCGCGGAATCCAGCGTGCTCGCTCAGGTAACTGAAGGAGGGCAGCATGGCTGCGGCCTTCCCTGCTCCCGGCCACACCCGCCGCACCTGCCACGGGCGGAGCGGAAAAAGGGAGACGGGCGGAACAGAATCAACTGCTACAGAAAGGGCTGCCGAAAGGCGGGGAGGCAGGCAGGGACGGACGCAGGGACACGGCCAGGGTGCGAGGCAGGGACGGGCGCAGAGAGTCGGGAACTCCGCGCGTCCCCGGAAGCCGCCGCCAGGGGGCGCCACGACCTCCTCCTCCCCTTCCCCCCGTAAAAGGGGCCCAAGGACGTTACCAAGTTCCCCAGGCCTGCGGGGAAAGAGAACGAGGCAGCGAACCCCCCTTCTCGCGGCCGCACATGGTGCGTGCCGGGGCGGGGCACCTTTCGGGCCACCTATGGGAAGGCCAGGTGGGACAGCGCTTCCGCCTTGTCCTCACCGCGCCGGTGACGTCAGCGTCACCGGGGCTGGGCCCCGCCCCCTTAAAGGGGAAGCTTTAAATGCGGAGGGGAAGCAGTGCGCCGGTAACCCCTGATGGGAAGCGGGGACCGCGGGGATCCTGGGCGCTGCGGCCAGGAACCGACGGTGAGGCGTGAGGGGACTCCGAATGGCCACCGCCGCTGGCTGCGGGGTGCAGGGGGCGCTCGCAGCCGGGAATGGTGGGCGGGAGCTGCGGCGCTGGGGGCGGCCCCGCCGGGTCGCGGGGTGGCTGTCGGAGCCGTGAGGCCGGGGGCGGCTGTGGCGCCTCCCTGGGTGGCCGCGTCCCGGCGAACCGCACGAGTAACCCTGTGTCCCACCAGGAGCGCAGGATGGGCGAGCCCGTGACGGATTCCACGCACGTCCGCCGCCTGAGTTACGGGCTCGTGAGGCGGCTGGCAGAGTTCATCGACCCGCAGGAAGGGTGGAAGAAACTTGCGGTGGATATAACCAACCCGTCTGGTGAAAGCAGATACAGCCAAGTGCATATAAGGTCCTGCATAAAAGTCCCGTAACGTAAACTCATGCATTGCCCGTTTGGCATAAATACCTTGTTAATCCCGTTTTCCATCGCATTACTGTAACTTGCTGCACTTTGTGTGCCGGTGGGCACCTGTGTCTTACAGTCCCGTTTCCTTAGGGAACTCAAGGTAATTACTCCTAATTGTTCTGCAGCTCAGTTTTTAGGCAAGCCCCAGAAAATTGACTAAGGAAATTAGGATTAATTAGAGCTACAGACATAGGTATTTTTAGCAATACAGCACTGGTGGCATAACTTTCTGTACCCTAAAGACTAGTAGACATTGGCCTTATTGTACCCAAGAGACAGCTGGACTGTAACTCCTAATTCACTGTTTCCGAGAAAATGCCCCGCTGATGTGGGGACCCCAAGGCCTAAAACTAAGAAGTTTACTTGAGAAGTAGTGCTCACAATATTGTATGAGCACCTAATCGCTTGAACTGCTTGTTGAATCCTAGTTGAAGCTGTTTCAAAGATTGAGATTTTAGATGCTGTATGTATCACCTTGGGTTTCCAGTCTTTTCTAGTAATGTTAGTATTAAATCTTTCTTTGTTTTTCAATAATAGTGTTAAATCAGTCAGAATACTGGATCATTTTGTTCTTAATGCCCATCTTAAAATATTCAAAATGGGGTGTGAATGCTAAATGGATGCAAAACAATTACTTTTCCATTTGATCTGGTTCTGAATTAATCTCTGTCTCTGGCTGATATTCTCTTCTCTGTTAGTCTGAGGTGCCATTATATTATGGATCCTGAGCAGACTGCTGAAGCCGTGTGTATGTGTTTTTCTCATAGTTTTTCCCATATTTTGCATGTTTTTCCCCTGATTTTGAATGTGTTTATGTTTTTTTGGCTGTACTTTCAGAAGATTTGTGATTTTTGCACTACATTCAGAATTTTTTCGCAATGTGGATTTTTTTTTGTCATTTGCCTTTCATCTCTTTCTCTTCATGCTTCTTGAGGTCACTTTTTTTTTTTTAATGTTGGTCTTAACTTATCTTTTAAGGAGATTTGAGACATTTGTACAAATGGGAAAGAGCCCCACGTGTGAATTGCTTTATGACTGGGGAACCACAAACTGTACAGTTGCTGATCTTGTGGATCTGCTGGTTAGGAATCAATTCCTAGCACCAGCAAGCCTTTTGCTTCCAGGTAACTGTTACTCTTGTACATTTTGTACGGTGTTCTTAGTTTTCTAAGATGCTAAAGAGCTTCACAGTAACTTGAAAATCAGAAAGGATTAGGTTAAAATGACCAAAAGTGGATATATTTTCCACTTTCTATCACTTATAATAACAGTTTAAATAAGAGTTTCGAGTTTCAATAAAAGTGCTGGAGTTTACACATGGTGGCAGAATAAACCTTGTGATACTTATGTGTCTCCTAATTTTCAAAAATTTTCAAAAATTCTGGCATTAATATTACTTAGGGTTTTTTTGGTTCCTAATGTAGTTAACACTTTTTCTAAATTCTCTTTTCAGAAGCTGTAAGGATGCCACAAGAAGTTACATTACCTCTTCCTTCACAGGAAACCTTGCCTATACATGAGAAACAACTACCTGTACAGGAAAAAGAAGTGGCATTTGTAATGCCTGTTTTAGCTCAGAGTACTGAGAAGCAACATTCAGATCCTTCCTACTTAAGTGAAGAAAACAGCAGCTCACAGTCCAGTAACACAGGTAGATGCTTTCTTTGGTAGAATTCAGTGCTATGTTTTTGCTGACCTGTCCTTCACTCCATGTGAAATAAATCATAGCCGTGCATGAGAGTGATGACTCTATTCCTATCATGGTGCATCTGTGGGAAACAGCATCTGCTATCTTGCCAATAAGTCACCTACTTTGAGGGAAAACTTAACTGTTAATTAAATTGCAGGTTTTTTTGTGCCGCACATAGCCTCTTTGCCCTTTTCCAATACTTATTTTATAGACTGTTCAGCATGTTGTGCTTTTAAACTAGATTTTGTATGTCAAAATGACTAAGAACACTGGAAAAAAGATGACTAAAGAAGGCATTTTAGGAAAGTGTGTGGTTGGTCTATTCCTTTCTAAAGGTCCGCTTTTGGGTTGCTGCCAGAAACATGATGTAATCTTGGTATATTTTTTATATATATGGCAGTGTTTATATTTCTGCGATCTGCTACATGTTTAATTTCTACTACCTGTATTACGAGTATGAATAAAAATACAGTGAGATCGTGCTGCAGTGCTAGTTGTGAAGAAAATTATGCATAGCTAAATATATGTGTTTATCTGCCTTCCTTTTGTTTTTCTGGTATCTTTGTCACAGAGCTGGAGGTAGGGCTCCATTGTGTCGGGTTTTGTGTGGTAGCAAGTTTTTGTTTTAAGAGAACTGAAGCAGAAGACCTTGTTCCTTAAGTGAAAGCATAGCTTTGTGCTAAATGTCAATGTCTTTCAGACTTCCAGAATTTTTTGTTTCATGACTTGGAAAGCATTACAAATAATTTTGATGCCCGACCAGAATCAGCTGGAGGTAATAAACTGGGAGAAGGTGGCTTTGGCATTGTGTTCAAAGGCTCCATCAATGGCAGAAACGTGGCTGTCAAGAAGCTCATTGCTGTGAGTTGTCCTGGGAATTTTTCATTTTAATGACTGTGTACTTTATAGTATAGACTTGTTTATCTTGATTATTATGGAAAGTGTTGAATGATACATTTCAAAGTGTTGTCACCATGTTAAACATTAGTTGAGTTGAGAACCTTATCCTTAGTCCCATCAGTGTTGTGAGTCAGCACAGTCACAGGAGCTAATTCTTGCATTCTCTATAGCTCTCCTTTGAGGGGCTCAGGCAAGTTGTTGGGAAGAGCAGATTGCTCCCTCAGTTGTCTTCCACCCTACCCTCAACAAGTGGCAGAAGAGAAGGCATCCTAAGGAGGTTTCCATTTCAGATTAGGATGGGTAAAATTCACAAGCTAAATAGGTATTGTCACAGAATTTTAGTTTTCATTGGTTTGTGTGAATAATGAATTTTGTAATGAGTAAGTGCTATTAGGGGGTAACTGCAGTGAATGGAGTAAGTTGGTGGCTGCTGAAACTAGATCCATTTGTCCAGTAACACAGTATTCCGAGGAAGTAAAAGTCATGTTCTGATGCTTGAGCTGAGTAGAAAGTGTATTGTAAACACTTAACTAAGAGGCTTACAATTCCTTTTTTTTTTTTTTAATGAACATCTGCATTTTATTATGACCAATGATGTTTGTGTCAAATACTTATTTTTATAGATGGTCGATGTTAGTGTTCAGGACTTGAAACAGCAGTTTGAGCAAGAAATAAACATAATGGCAAAGTGAGTACGTCATTATACAATTTTTGGCTTTCTAACATAATGATTTTCATGTTAACTGAAAATGTTTCTTGTGCAGCACAATCACATTTTGTTTGTTTTAAAGCATAACCACACAAGCCTGGCTTTGTGCGGTAGAGGTGAAACAAGTAATTGGGAATCAAGTTCTCTCTGCCTTTTTTTTTGCAATAGGTGTCAGCATGAAAATTTAGTAGAATTACTTGGTTTCTCAAGTGATGGTGCTCAGCCATGTCTGGTGTATGAATACATGCCCAATGGTTCATTGCTTGACAGACTTGCTTGTCTGGTAAGTTAAATATTTTCTAGCTTCCATTTGCTTTACTTTGCTAAAGTATAGGAATCTGTGGAATGTCTTTCAAATGGAGCTGAACTATGATGGCCAAATGATGTTTTACTACTTCTTCTTGTGTTTTAGAAAAAAACACAACAAGATTTCTTCCAATAAGATCTTATACAAATGTTTTAGATAGATGAAAGTCAAGTCAGGCAGACAATACAATGTCATGTACCTATACTTGAAGCATCACAGAAGCTTGGACTGACTATGTCTGTGTGAGGCAGTGCTGAGGGTGCTGCAGTCTTGTTCCCAGTTTGCATGTTCTCTGCTAGTTCCTGAGATTCTGCATTGTGAAATTTCCCTTTGTTCATCGTCCTTGTGGTAGTGGTTATAATACAATGCTCATAGTCTGCTTATCTCTTTCTGAAGTACATAAGTAAATGTGAATTTCATTTTTAAAAATTATTATTTTGTGTAATGCTTCTGATTTAATCAAATGGTGTATCTTCTAGCCTTGGCCTTATATAAGTTGCTTTGGTTTGATGAGGCAACTCTGTTGTATCAAGGACACACAGTCCAATAGTAAGCCAGACTTAAGATGGTAGATTAGTGTCTTTGTTTTTTGTTGAAGGAGTTCAAAAAATCTGCTTTGTACTAAGCAAATGCAGCTTCTGAGGTTGTAATCTGGTGAATATTTTAAATTGATGATACTTCAACCACCCATGTCCGCAGACCTAAAAATGTTTGGCTTGCTTTTTTTCTGCACTGATCCTCTGGTTGTACTCGTTCAAGTATCTATTAGTTGGAGAAAGATCTGGATTAGGGAACTGATCGGGCTGATAAAATAGTACTTCGTGAAAAAAATGTTTAATTTTCACCTGGAGACATTTCCTTTGTAGGGCTGCACAAATACTTCTGCCCCACTGGGAAAGAAGTGGTGCTATGATGAGAATGAGTAGCTTGGGGAAAGGACTAGGCTCTGTTCAGTAGCACTGCTGTTTCAGTTTAGATTGATTCATTTGCTTGCATACACTGCTACATGTGCAATTATTTTATTTTTTTAACTGAATCAGTGCAGAAGAGAGACTAAGTCTTACCTAAGGACAGTGCAAGTTTATCTGTAGAAATGTGCAGTGCTTAACAAGGATGTATATGAAAATGTTCATCCATATAACTTTGGCCATTATCATCAAGTCAGCTTAAAAGATTGGTGATAATTGAAAGCTAAAGGAGAAATAACTGAGTCCTTTACAAGGAAGAGAAAAATTTATGACATAAATCAAGGAATCCTAATCAGAATCTATAAATCAGAAAAAATGTTTTTCTAATAAGATCAGATAGGGGAGTAATGTACTTACTTGAATATGTGTTCTTGCTGATAACTTTTTGTGGCTTCACTGCATGCATTTGATGCATGGACTCTTGCTTGTGTCATCTTTGTGTCTGGATGTTGAGCAGGCGAGGGAGGTGGTAGAATGGTGAGATACTGTAATCCTCTTCCCTTAGCTACTGACAAGATTTAGAAGTGGTTTTGAAATGTAGTTGTCCTTACTTCTAAGGTTTAGTTAGTAGCATGAATAAAGCTAAACTCTTGAGAAATCCAAAACCATTGGAAGATTGACTTTTTGTTGTTAGTAAAAGCTGTGGATTGCTTTGAATTTGCTTGGGGTTGAAGGCTCTGGTATCGGTGCCAGTAAGAAGTGGGAGGTGCGGTAGATACAGATAGGTCTTTGCAGAGCAGCTGGCCTTGGAGGGTCAGAGTCAAACATTAACCAAAAACATTTTTTGTAACTGGCAACTTAATCTAAGGCAAAATGCACGGGAAGAATGCAATGTGATAAATGCATGTATTTCTGCCCAAATCAATTAAGAAATGTATGCTGGTAGTATTTTTAATGATCTACTTGAAAACAACAAAACAGCACAAAGTCACTTTTGGATTGTGCGGTTTTTATATATTTGTTTTAGGTTTTTTGAGCATATATATATATTTCAGATTTTTACTTGCCTTTCTCTTTTCTTAATCGAGGATGAAACTCCACCAATTCCTTGGAATATAAGATGTAAAATTGTTCAAGGTACAGCAAATGGCATCAACTTTTTGCATGAAAATAATCATATTCACAGAGATATTAAAAGGTAAAAGCTGCAGACTATTGCTGGCTGCATTTTCACTTCTTCATTTTTCTTTTTTTCTATTTCATCTTTCCCCTGTTAAAGTAACTTTAGAGAGAGCAAACTGCAAAAAGCATTGCTTCAGTCAAGGGCACAATCTTCTGCAAGTGGCATCCATCACCACAATCTTGTCTGTGCCACAAGGACATGACCAGTACAGACTTCTAAAGATAATTATGGAGCTAGAACCATAGAATTGCTTAGGGTGGAAAAGACCTTTAAGATCATCAAGTCCAACCATTAACCCAGCACTGCCATGTCCACCACTAAACCATGTCCCCAGGTGCCACGTATCTACATGTCTTTTAAATATCTCCAGGGCTGGTGACTCCACCACTTTCCTGGGCAGCCTCTTTCACTGCTTCACCACCCTTTTGGTGAAGAAATTTTTCCTAACACCTAGTTTAAACCTCCTGTGGCACAACTTGAGGCCATTTCCTCTTGTCCTGTTGCTTGCTACGTGGGGGAAGAGACTGACTCGCACCTGGCTCAAGCCCTGTCAGGCAGTTGTAGAAAGCAATAGGATCTCCCCTGAGCCTCCTTTTTTGCCAGCTCCCTCAGGCACCAGACAGCTTTCCAGCCTTGTAATTGTAATTTGTGTTACAAATGTAGTCTATAAATTGTAATTTGTATCATCAATCTGTTACTTTCAAATAGCTATTTGAGTGTCCTGAGAACACACAAAGTTCTGTTCTTTTACACCTGCTTCTAATGAAGAAGCTGCTGTTGAAGAACAATTAATTTTTAAAAGGGAATTTTTCAGATGAAAACACCTCTTTTTTTTTTCCTTTTCCTACAACACTTCTTCAGAGTGTATGCTTTGATTTACTCCTATTTTTTATGAGTACAGTAAAATTACTTCAGTCAGGTTCATGAAGTTCAGGGTTCTTCAGTGATAATGAATATTCACTGTTTGTTATACCAGAGTTTTTTCTATGGGCATCAGAACCCAGAAAAGGTGAGGGTTTTGTTGTAGTTTTTTTCTGGTATTGTTCTTGTTGTTGTTGTTGTTGTTTGTTTCCCCTTTCCTGCTACAGTGTATTGTATTGGTTTTCTTAAGAAGCGGCCCATATCTCTGAAGAAAAACCCCAGATGCCTTACTCATGAGGGTTGAAAAGGAGCCACTGACCGATTGGGTGTGATGGATGAATGTTTCAATAGCTTTCTGGCAACTCTGCTAAATACAGGCAACTTCAGTTTTGTGACCTTCCAGCTTGTGAGGGACAAGCTTTTGCTTCAGCTACCTCATGTTTGTGCTTGCTGCTTTGACAGTTTGTTTCTTCTTTCTTCCCTGCTTAAGCCTCTGGAGAAGTGTAAAGACTGGAAGGGATGCACTTTTTTACCTTACACTACCTCTACCCTTCTAACTGCTGTGAGTTGATCATATTAGAGAATTGGGGTTTGAGTTTTTTTTGTTTGGATAACATTTTGCAACTTGTAGTGTGAATAGTTTAATTAATTTGATTGGTACTATATATAGTGCTGCCAGTCCCAGATAAAACTTAGATGAAGAAACATCTAAGAAAATTAACTTCAGTCTTCATTTTACTGTGACATATGGAGACAGGCACTAACACACAGGCACTAGAACAGCTTCTCTAGGCTAGAGGGGACATGATTTAATGGGTGTTCTCACAATCGTTCATAGTTTTTTGGATTGGTCCAGGAAATAGTTCATTTCTCTTTTGAAGCTTGAAAGTTGCAGTAAAACTTGCATTTATTGTGCTCTTTGTGGTGTATCCAAAAAAAATGACCACTTTTTGGACTTGACTCAAATTGATAAGAAGCTGAGATTTATGAAGTTGTGATCTTGTTCTCTTTTTTTTTTTTTTTAAGAAGTTGAGCTTTAAACAGGAGACCAGTTGGTGAATGATGCCTTGGCAAGTGTTTGGCCTTTTGTAGTGGTCATATATCTAGCATTATTTACGGCAGTTCTAACATCAAATAATCCATTGTAACTTAGAGCTGTGTTAATTTTGTTAAAGTTTGGTGAACAAGAAGGGGAAGTTAGAAATATAACTTTCTTGTAAGTGTTATGTGTTGTATCAGGCTATCTGGCTTTCTTACAGTTCCATTAAGGGGATCAGAAAATGAGGATTACATAAATATTAAATCAAGTTATTTTAAAATAAGTGGTACAAGTTTTAAACCCGGTAGATTTCTGCTGTACTTCATTCCACTGAGTATTTTATGACAGTGTTAAGGACTTTGTGATGAGCCTCATTGTCAGGGTTGCTTTTTTTTAAGGAAAACAAGAGCTGGAGGTCAAGTGAAAACACAGCACATATATTATTCTAGCAGTAATAAGTTATCTGGTTTTCTTTCAAGACAAGCATAAGAGTGTTATTACTCATTTGGCACATGAATTTGCCATGGTTGACATAGTATTAGATAGTAGGTATAAAATATCTGCTTTTTTAGTTCTGAGCAGAGATTTAGACTATAAGAATTATACTGTGATCCAGTACAAGTTGATCAGAGCTAAGTATTCTCTATTGTCCCGCTTAAAGCCAAACCATAAATGTAACATAATTGGTCTGTTACAAGAAAGTTTTGTATTTCTAAGGTTTGGGGGTAGGGGGAGTGTCTAGTTTTTTTCCTTCTGTTTTGTTGTTTTGCCTTTTTTTTTTTTTT
>VZTE01004972.1:40318-82257 GCA_013397775.1 Eulacestoma nigropectus | reverse complement strand
TTTTTTTTTTTTTTTTTTTTTTTTTTTTTTTTTTTTTTTGTGCATGCATGCTCACACAAGAAAAAACATGGATGGAACTTGCAGTCAGTTCTTCCTTTATTTAGAGGAATGAATTTTGAAATTGAGCAATTTCCAACAAAACTAAATTTACATAACTTGTTATATGAATAATGTATAAATATCTTAGCTTTCAAGATGGTCAAAATAGCAGTTTGCTTTTGGTTACTAAAGAATTATTAATCTGTCATAAAACCTATTTACTGTATTGTTTGGAAAATTCTCTTTTTTGTTTTTTCCCCTCCCTCCCCTCTCCACCAGTGCAAATATCTTATTAACTGATACATATGTGCCCAAAATTTCTGACTTTGGCCTTGCAAGAGCATCTGTAACATTCACACAGACGATCGTGACTGAAAGAATTGTTGGAACAGCAGCCTATATGGCACCTGAAGCTCTGCGAGGAGAGATAACACCTAAATCTGATATCTTCAGTTTTGGAGTAGTAAGTAGAACGTGGGAAGCAGTATATGACTTCTTTTGTAAATGATAAGAGTGCACAAAATCAAGTATCTGGAGTTAAATAATTACTGTGGTCTATAATTTTTCTTTTTCTCAACAGATATTTTCTTAAGATAGTGTTTCTAAACTTTGATTGTTTTAAAATCATTTGAATATGTTGATTTGCTGCGTGAAAGACCAGAGTAAAATAATATTCTGAATTCTAGCTAAATGTAGTTTGAAGTGATGTGGAGCATTGTTTCTGTTTGCATGGTATTACATGAAAGTGTAACTCAGGCTGAAAAAGAAAATTCAAGAAAATGGTCCAAAATGATTGTGTTTTACTATATTCAGCACCAAAAATACAATGTCCATGTTGGATTTGCCTTAGAACTGAGTACAAAAAAGAAATGAGCTTAATATTTGGAAGAATAATGAATCCCTTCTGAATGGATCCAAGATCCTACTCACTATTGACCACTTCCTTCATAGCATTTAGTTTCATGGGCAGGTAGGCCCGACACTGTGTCTGAATAGTTTGGAAACCCTTCAGTCTTGCTGTGAAGGAGCATCGTGTAGGGTGAGAATAACTTGTGTTGAAATTTGTAAGCAACACTGCTAAAACAGTTAATGAAAATAAAGGTAGGAACAAAACCAATTAATTGTATAGGAAATCTTTGGACAAACACAGATCCTGGGAATATTTGTTGACAGACTGGAGGTCATGCTCCTTTTTGCAAATCATATGCTAAGGGTTATTCTGGGCTTCATTTTCTCTTCTGATTTTTCTTTTTCCTAGGTCTTACTAGAAATAATAACGGGTCTTCCTCCAGTAGATGAAAACCGGGAGCCACAGTTGCTGGTATGTTCTTTATGCTTTCTCCTCCTCTCCCACTGCTCCAGGATCACTTTATATGAAATCATAGTCAGTTAACATGTTCTGAGACAATCACATTAGTCATCAAAATATGTAGTTGTGAAAACAGCTTTTATGTCAGTCTTTGTCTTAGAGGTGAGGCTGAAACTTTTATCTCTTGGCTGGTAAATTTGTTCAGCCCTCAGGGTCATCATCTTCTAATCTGATACTGGAATTCTTTGTTTTGGTACTGCTTCTTATTGTAATACCATTGTGCTTTATTAGCATACTCCCAGATACCCTGATAATTCCTCATTCCCTGAAACATTTTGAACTGTTCATCTCAGTTTTTTTTTTATGGTTCTGTATCAATTTCCATTTTCTTCAACTTTACTAACAATTTGCAAGTATTTTAACCTTAGTGGTGTTTGAAATGTAAGGAGTTTTTTTTCAGAGTGAGAGGTGGATTTAATTTTCTTTACTATTCAGTTAGTAATTCAGTCTACTAATTTGGAAGCTCTTGAATTAAAAACCTTACAAGACTCTTCAGAATTTAGCCTTTCATGTAGCTTAAAATTAAGTTCTGAACTACTTAATCTAGGCTTTTCATAGAATACTTTTTACGTAAAGACTAATTTATTTATTTATTATGAAATAGCATTGAGGTCTGGATTGATTTTGTTCCATACTGTTTGGAACAGTATAAATCACTTTCTTCCACAGCATTAGGAATACCTGTGTATTATTAATAGATTTTTTTGTCCTTCTAAGCTCTATCTTCTGGAGTAGCATAATAATTATCATGTTGAGCTTGTAAACACCTTGGAGAACTTGGGTTTTTTGAAGTGGGCTTTTTCAGAGATAGGATCTAATAAGGAATATGACTGGTACAATTTATCTTTGTAATGTACTTTTGGGAGCATAAAGAGAATGGTCAATGTAAGATCATATGGCATCCTTAGCTTGAAAGGAAAATTTTGAGGTAGTTGAATGTTGGTCAGCAATTTCAGACTGACCCGCAGAGGAAGGCAGAGGATCTGCCTCTACTCATTGCCTCTTATTTATTCGTTTATGCTTCCTCAAGCAGTACGTGTGATTACAGATAACCCATTTCAAGTGTGTTGTAACTGAGGACTTTTGGACTAAACCAGTCAGATTTAAAACTTGATTTCAGACTAGAAGTTTCCAGTGGATACAGCAGCCACTGAGACTGGAGATAGAAGATTAGTTTACAGACAGACATTTATTTACAGAAAGAGGCTTTATAGAAGTGTTTAAAAATTGATACTAACTTAAGCTTGCTTATTTGTGGGTTATTAAGTAAACATAAGATACTTTGTTGATTGTGCCTCTTCTCTTACAAAAGAGACAGTTCTAGAAAACTGAGCCTTAAAGTGGGAGAAAGTTAAATCTCTGTGATGCAGCTTAAAGAAATTATTTATGATGTTGTGTTAATTAAAATTATATATAATAAAAATAATTAATAAAAATTTATAGTTCATTTATACTCTCACAAGCTGTTCAGATACTTACAATGTTATCTACTCGTTGGTTTAAATTCTCTTGTAGTTAAGTATAAAAGATGAAATTGAGGATGAGGAAGCAACTATTGAGGATTATGTTGATGAAAAGATGAGTGACTGGGATGTACCTTCAATTCATAAAATGTATTCAATTGCTGATTGGTGTCTGAATGACAAAAAAAACAGAAGGCCAGACATGAAGATGGTATGTAGTCTTGCAGATAAAGGCTTATTTTGGATGAGAGTGTGTGTGTGTGTCCCCTGTGTGTGGTTACAGTATCAGTTAATTATATTTCTGTCTATTCTCTTGCAGGTCCAACAGCATCTCCAAGAGATAAAAACTTGATAATGAGTTTCTTCTGATACACAAATGTTTCTGTAATGGAGTAGGCACCAGTACCAAATATTCAATCAGTATTTAGTGCAACATTATCAGCTTTTCTGCTTTCCAGACCTCTCTGGACACATGTAAGGTGAGCTGTTGGTCTGTCAGCAGCTCTTTCACACATCATTAGCCACTGGGCCCTTAACATGAGAAAACTCTTTCTTATATTAACAAATTGCAGTGCTCGTACATCATCTTCTCCTGCAGCTTTTTAAATGCATTTCAGTATTAGAAGCTATTTGATTATTTTTATTTCCAAGTATCAAGTATGTCTGCTGCAAAGGCATATGACTGTAACAAGGCAGAATGTTTTTTCTGCAAATTGCTTTCTTGATCAGGTGTACTAGCCCTTTGTCTATTGAAGACAAAACCGTTTTAATAGCTATAAATGGTACTTCATGTTGTCTTTTTGGGAAATGACAATAGTATTACCCATTTAAAACAAGCTTCTACTTAATATTTTAGCTTGAGAGTTCATATTGGCATGAACAGTCTGGTAGTGTTAGTGAATGTTATTATTATCAAAAAGTCTTCTTGGCATTAGTTTTAATCAGATAAATGCTGCAAGACATTTTCTAGGTTGTTTTTGCCTTTGAAGGATTCCTGAGCAAAACAGTTACCTTGTTCTGCAGATGCATTTGCACTTGCAAATGCTTTCTTACAGTGAACTCTATGATGACAAACCATTTAATTTTTATTCACAGGAAGACTCTCTGCTACTTTGACTATTTTAGGAGAGGATTGAGTATTTTTAGTACTTTAGGAGAGGATTCCATATGGATTATAAATACAGATGGTTGCTTTTCTTAAAGGGGTCAGAATAATGATGTTAAGACCAATTCTGCATTTTACTTAGTCAAATAATTAAGGTGTTTTTAATGTACATGTGTATGTATATTAACTAAATACAAAAAAACACTTCCAAAATTATAACATGGAAAGCTTTTTAAAATAGAAATATTGACAGATCAAAGCAGACTAAAAATGGAATGAAAGTGACTAGTAAGATTCCATATACTTTGGACTAAGTATGAACATATTACCATTGTAAATGAAGGATGTTATTTTCATCTAAACTCATTTTGCACCTCATGAACTTTTTTAATAGCTTAGGGATAGGAAAATAGTCTGGCTACAGTTAAATTTGAAATTGATTATGTGTGACTTCATTCAGGAATATATATATTGTTGCAGGAAGCATGTGATTTCTAATGTATCAATATAATTAAATTTCTGGCTATTTACTCATTTTTTATTGCCTTTTTAAACTGCTAGCTTAATTTAGAAAAAAGGATCTACCTAATGGCTTCTAGCTTTATTGAGTATAAATTGTAAAAAACTGTTAACATAAATAAAAACTCTGCATTATTACTTCTTTCTGCTATTAAAACTTTGAGCCTTGGAAATAATCATCATTTTATGTTGGCTTGCATTTCTGTTAATAACATTATGCTAACCTCACTGCCTGGAATAAATCTGTATAGCTCTGAACCTAGGCTTGTGGAGAAAAAAGCTGCTATAAAGCTAAATGAGAATAAAATCTGCTGAAGCCATTCTTCAATTTTAAGCTTCTCCAGCTGTTATGTGAAAGTGTCTTTATTAGATCACGTCTGCTTTTTACTATTCCCTGGAGCTGGAATACATCCATAGTGTTGTCCAGAAGTGTGTTTGCTGTAGCAACTTCCTGGTCAGCTCTGTTCACCTCTGGTGTGGTAGAACATTTTTGTTCATGCACCAACTGTGTCCTCAGTGTTAGGAGAATCTCAGCTACAAGCATGTGAGTTCCTGCTCTCTTATACTAGACCATTACTATTTGCAGTGCTGCTCTCAGCAGTGAGGTTTTGGCAGTAGTTTTCCCTTCCTCACTGAAAATGAAGCATTTTAGCTATCATTCTATACAATTTAGAAAAAAGTTTTGAACTTCTCTAGTATTATTCTAGCAAGGAATGAAAATATGAGGGGTTAATTAGGTAAAACTAGCTAACTTATGTGGGAACTATTTTTTTTTTGAGGTCTTCATACAGTAAAGTCAACAGCTACAGACACAGGATAAGAGTAGCTGACTTCAGTTTCCTTTGTTCCCTGCAAAAACATTAAATTATCCTAGAATACATACTCCTTTGTGTTAATTACTATAATAAGGCTTTCTAGGACACAAATCAGTAACTTGAGTCATTCAGGATATTTGTAATGGGATGATCTGGTTTCCTAGAACTGGAGCTGAGAGAAATCCAGTGCAGTTCCTGGTGGGTGAAGAAAGCTCCATGGGGGACAGAGATAGGGCTAATCTGGCTGGCCTACATGCTGTCTCAGCAGGGAAGGTGCCATGGAGGGCAACAGAGGATCACGATGCTCAGTGGAAGAGCCAGCCTTTTGCACGTTAAGGGTCTAGAAAACTGTAAAATAAAGCAATTTAGTCACCCAGAGAAGGATGTATGAATGAAAAATACCAAGAGTGATTAACTGGAATTCCAAGATTTAGAAAGCAATAGCAGGATGAAAGCAAATGATAATGATCAAAGAAAATTGCCTTAAAAGACCTTCATAGGAAGGGCAACAGTTCTCCCTTTGGCTACAGCAGGGGTAACAAAATGGCTGTTACAAGCCAGAGCAGAGGTGTCCACACAGCCCTTGGGCCGGGATGAGCCATGAGTGGCTGCTGAGGAACAAGAGCAAGAACAGGATACATATCTAGAGCTACTGCACTGGAATATGATCTCTTTGTACAGTTTGGAACTCGGTAACTTTGAAAAGAATGTAAGGCCTTCCTTAAGTTATTAAGACTCTCTTAAATTTTCTCTGATCAGTTTGTCCAGTTGCCTTCTGAGCCAACACACCAGACATAGCAGTTCATATTACTGAAAGGGGAAAGGTTTCATCTTTATATTTGGGTGTTCCAGCTGGGAGTTTATTTACCACTCACTGACCAAAAGGCAAATAAAATTGCTACTGAGATTCATGATTACATAGAGGCCTAGCCTATTCCCTCCTCATACCTTATGCCTGTTCCCCTTACAGCTCTGATTGTAGATAACATTTGGAATTAAAATTATTCCCTGAAATCCTAGTTCACATCTTCAAATTTTCTTCTTTCAATTGCATAATTGCTGCATCACAAATATTTCCCCATGGGGATGTGTTGGCAGGACAGTTAAGAGAAAAGCCAAACCAGTAAATGTTCTTTTCAGCTTGAACTTTCAGGGCAACAGGAGGTCTTTAAGAAAATTATTTTCAGTTTAGACAAAAAAAGGTTAATGGAACAACATAACTTGAGTAGTTTCATTATAGTCGTTCATGCTGAGCAAGTAGGAACAGGTAGAACTGTTAAAAGCACCAGTCAACTACTTCAGCATTTTAAAAGGATAGAAGAACTTTTTGAAGGGGCTTATTACTGAAAGCACAAAAACCTCAAGAGAAGAACACCCTTGGATCCTGCTATGGTGCCCTCAGTGCTGCTTCCATAAAGCAATGGGAAAGTAGCTGTTTCTAACATAGTGATTTTCCTTTAATAGCAAAAGCCAGGAATTCTGTTTCTGCTCACCTCCCTTCTTACACTCTCCAGTCACTTTCTACTCCCGTGGGAATTGCCTGATACACATTCTTATGTTAGAAGATAGATCTTCATTAAAGAGACTATGAAATGATTCAGACAGCACCAAGTTAAAGTATCGATCTTTATTTATAAATTACAAAATAGATAAGGTAAACAGTTAATTTTAGCATCTGAAGGTGGCTTTCATTGAATACATAAACACACTGATAAAATTTCTGATTTACAGTGTCTGTCTGAGCAACAGAGCAATTATTATCTTGATTAGTTTAACCTTTGAGAGGAGTGTTTTAAAAGATCAAAATCTCCCTACCTTGCAACATAAACATTTATTAAATAATTACTTGTCCTGTTAATTAACTGTTTAATAGCTTGAGTTAACTGCAAACAGCTGCATTGCTTTCGGGCTTTCTGAAGGCCAACAACAATTTGAATGGACACTTTCAATTATATAATGACCAGAGACAGTTAAAGGAGCAACTCTGATTAATGCCCACATTTTGTGCTGGCTCTGAACATTCATGAACTGAAGTGGAGGCAACTATGTAGATGTAAACATGACAGATCTTAAAAAAAGAACAGATACTTCTTTATTGCTGTCAGGAGAATAGCTACAAGAGGCCTAGAGAGGCAGCCAGCAGTGCAAGACTTCGTACAATTCTGGTTTTGGGGAAAGGTGAGGGGGAGACATGCTCAGGACGTGACTGACTGCTGGCTGGTCAGGGTGTGTACATCCACATAGAATGTTTTCATGTAAGGTAATTTACAATGTCTGGTTTTGGCTGAACTCTAAAGCAGCTCATCATTATGCAAGAGTGTTTATCACTTAACCAGCTCTCATGATCCTCCAGATTAAGTTTTCCATCTTCTATCCTCATCTACCTAGGACAGGATTATAAAAAAAAAAAACAAAAAAAAAAAACCAAACAGAAAAAAAACCCAACAAAACAAAACCCCACCAAACATCCAACAAAACCCCCACAACATGCACACAACCATATCAGGTCAAACTGTTCATTATTTAGAACATTTAGTATTAAAAAGCTGAACTTCTTTACTGGCTCAAGAAAGTGTAAAGATGTATGTGCACTCTTGCTATGGCTGGCATGTGGGCAGGAATACTAAATTCAAACAACCCTCTAGCAGTAATTTTTAAATGCTACACTCCTTAAAACCAAAACAAAAACTCCAAAGTGAATTAGGTGTGTTGCAAATGTTCTGAGTAATCTAAAAATACATTTAATTGCAGTGTACAATGAGCTGCACATACAGTAACCATATTTAAAAAACAATGACGCTTGCCTGACACACAGTATAGAAGAAACATTTCAAAGACCAGCTCCTTACCCTAGAGGGAGAAGCCAAGAGGAAGGAAAAGAACACAAGAGCTAAGGGCAAGCAGGAGATTAGCTGAGGATCAAGAGCTATTGAATTGGACTGATGTAGTGTGTAAAACTAAATTTAAAAAAGCTGAAGTGTCAGATTTCTGCTGCATATAAAAAAACCGCAGTAAAACCAACTATTGCAACCTTCACATTATATAGTGCAATCTCAGATAGCAAGCTAGTATTGCCAAACGAAATAATAGATAATTTTTTGCCAGAAACTACTAGTGTCAAAACATTGTTCCCTACAAAACTAGATTAAAATCCATCTTCCACCAAGTAAACACACAACTCAGCTCTATAATGAGTATATCCAGCAGCTATGATAATATCCAATGAACCAAGGCCAGCAACTCCCATGTAGCTTTAAAAAAACCCAAACCAACAAAACTCAAAAACCACAAAGGTCACATACAGGACACTCAAAAGCAAGTCCTCACTGGGAATAAAATCTATTCACCAGTATTTGCCTCATCACAGTTTTAAATATTTAAGGTCATCCAATGCTTGATTTCCACATCTAATTCTTCCTTAATCCACTTATTAAAATAATCTATTTTTCCTCTTCCTGTTAAACACATTACTTACAGTTCAATCAAGTTTAGACTATTCTGGCTGATTTTGAAGAAGGGAAGAGGGGAGGAAAAAAACCCCCAAATCCTAACGAGGTGCTTGCTGCCAGCAGTTATTCAAGACCTAGCTGGATTTAAATTACAGATGTAAGTTACTATTGAAGTTCAAACATTTAAAGTCATTTTCAGAACACCTTGAAAGTTAAAATTGCAGTTGATACTGCAAACACCCTAGGATCTCAAAGATAACTCACCATTATGAAGCAAGACTGTTTCAATTTTTACTGAACTTACACATTTTTAGATCCAAGTGCACAGATAATTAATTATTTATTAGATACTGTAGGCATATTGCTCTGAAAGCAGCTCCATAATCTATTGAATATACTAACTCATGCACTTTTAATCACCTTTTATTTGGTCATTCAGTACTATATGTAAGGCTTACGAGTGATACAGAAGTCTGGAAAAACTATGGTAGTTTTATGTCAAATTTCTTTAAAAGATAATTCATTAAATTAATTATAAATTTGAGATGACCAAGCTATTGCCTAGGAAAACGTCCAGCTATGCGTGAACACTTACATTAATTGAACAAAAACTGATTTTAGTTTATCTTTTCCATTACAAGAAAAAAAAGAACAAAACCAAAAAAACAGCAACAAAATTCAATAATGCATCCTGTCAAAATCCAAAGACAACCTTCTATTTTACTATTGTCCATAAGTGCTACAAGGAAAAATAAAGTTTGAATTGGGACAGTGCTACACAGTCCTTCTTCTCTTCTCACATGGAAAGTCTTACAGGTTTAATAGGCTGCGCATAAGAATACAGCTGTGACTTACCCACAGAATACATGGGCTTCATAGTCTTATGTCTGCAAAGTTTATGAACACATGTACAGCTATTAAATAATGGATTCTAAATTAAAATAAAGGGGTACTAGCTGAGTTTCTCTCTTCTAGCTTTAAAATAATTATCTCTTTTGTATGTCATAAAACATGGTCAACAAATATAATCATGTGACAATATAAAAAGTGTTGAGGTCAGAAAAGAGAAGAGTAAAAAGAGCTTTTTTTTATCCCTAGCATCTATGAATGGAATGATTTCAGTTCATTACCAAAAGCCAGTATTTCATTTCTTACTCTAATAGTTTAACAAATACAAACAGTTTCTAATCACTAGGTGTTTCAGTCTCTGCTGGACCTCTAATCAGTCTTCGTATTCCCCTCTTCCCCGCAGGACCTTTTGGTTTAGCAAAACTCTGTTTGTAAGCATGTTGTTTTGGATGTACTTCTTCATAAAGAAAGTCAGCAGTTAACTCATCACCATTACCTATTTCAATCTGGCAGAAAAAAACCATAATACTCATATTAAAGTCAAAAACATTTAGAAACTTTGCTGAAACTCAATACTATATTAAAACCATATGTGCAATAATTGTCAAAGTTGAGCATGAGAAGTTCTCCAGCTTATGCCTAATGCCCTGAGAAATCTTGGATACTTTTTCTGAGAATCCACTATATTCTTACCAGTATTAAGTGTGACAATTATTTTCCTGAAATGTAAGCACAACTAAACAGTACATATGCTAAGAAATTTTTTTTGTTCCAAGCTTTAGCACAGTGTACCTGTTAACACTAACTAGGAGAACACATTACATGTGAAACTAGTGCTTATTTACTCATTTCAAGTATTTACACATTTTAAGAATCAAAATTGTTCACTATAGCATGTTTTAAGCACCAACTGTGTAAACAATGTGCATAGATATTGTTGTCTCTTGAGAAAGAGGGGGAGGAGTATAAACAAGCTTATATCACTAGCTGGCTACTGCCACTCAGCAAGTGTTCAAGTGTTTAGCAAGGAAAAGCTAAAATAAGTTTAATGAACAAAATGGAGGGAAGTGTTTTAGTTTTCAAAATCTAGATATATGAAACCAAATAGAAAGAAAAGAGTGTTCTCTAGCCAAACTCCACTGTTTTAAATTGCAGGAATTTAGAATTCAGAGAAATGCTATGGCCTTGCTCTGCTGAGCATTCAGCACTTCATGCCCTGCCAACCATAACACTTGACAGACTTGCCAGCCCCAGTTTTGCTGCTACAAGTACATGCTTCAGAAATTTCTGTCTACAGGAATTTTCAGGAGTCACATAGTGCATTTATTTTGTTGTAGAAAGGCAATTTCAGAAAAATAATTACATACAAAAACTTATAGCAAAAATCTAATCTAATCTTAATTAATGTCATCTCAGTAAAAATGGTTAATATTAACTCTGCTATTTTTAAGGTAAACAATCTCCACAGAAACTAAGCCTCCACAAAAGTGTTAAAAAAGTAACCGTAGGTCACAAGTGGACCATTTCTGCGGTCTCTGCTCAGGAGATGAGAAGCAACTTTTTGCATCACAGTAAAATCTATATAGTGTGAAAAGATTAGCTTATTTGCAAATCTTTGTTTGCCCCATAAAGGATTCCTAAGGTAGCAGTTCTAATTTCCAGAACTATATCTCGAAATTATTTTGAAAATCCCTACGTAACTTTGGCTTTAAAGGAATTAAGTGTTTAACAACAGTAATGTGTTATGGTCCAAAATATAACACAACTTTGAATAAGAAATCATGTTACTTCTATAAAGTCCTTCAAAGCACTCTCAAATACTTCCTTGATGCGCAAGGATATATTTGTTCAAGATAAAAGTCAAGAAATTATGAAACAGAGTAAAACTTCCGTGACTTAACTTTGTATCTGTAGCTACATCAACATTTCCTGTTGAGGACAAACTTAAGTTACACAACACTTTTCATTCTTTAGACAAAGTGGTGACAGAGACAGTCATAGTTTTTCATTAAGAAGGGAAGAAAGGGATGGAGAAAATACCCATACACCCAGTGCACTTACCTTTCTAACTATCTGCATCCACAATTGTGTTTCTACAATTTCTAACAGTGGACTTTTGCAACTGGAGTAGAGCATTCGTTCTCGTATACTACAGGTATACCCTGGCATAGAGTAGATGAAAACTGCAGGAAAAGGAAACAACAACACAAATCAGACCATAAATACACTCCATCAAAAGCTGTATCATAAAATCACTTATAGCAGAGAGGCAATGGAAATCAACTATGCAATCTGAAAGTGAAAAGTGTAGTGCCATTCTGGAGCTTTTTTGCTTCAGCAAGTGTTTCATTTCAAACCAGGGGATAAGAGAATGGCTGGTATCTGAATGTTTTCACATTTATGGGTGTTCATAATCAAAAGGGATAGCTCACTACTTTCCAAACATAAGGGCTCTTCTTCACAAGTTCACAGTTTCACAACAAAATGGCTCTGAAGTTTATGATCATACTGACACATCTTTCTCTCTGCCTCAAAATTCCTAAGGAATTTGAAACAAGCCAGTGAAGTTTCATACTGAGAAATTTTATCATACTTATGGATTCCAAATAGTTTCCTTCATGTGTGTGTTTATACAGGAAAAAGTGGTAACGCGCAGCGTCCTTTGGAACTCTTTTTGGCAAGTCCTTAAGTTCAGTATCAAGTGTGTTGGCCAAAATAATAGTTTCATTTTTCATATCAATTTGCTGTAAACAAAGCAAACATGAATGTAGTTAATACACAAAAAGCAAACCAGAGAACACAACAGGATGGAAAAATGTTTGAATTAATCTAATTCAAAATGGTAATTTATCAGCACTATATCAACAAGTGTTGTTTAATATGTGAGTGGGCTATTTTATACTCATTATTAAAAAATAGTTAAAATATTTTATACTTGCCAGTTGTACATAATTGAGTTTCTTATTTTTCAATTTCTCCAGAGCCTGAATAGCTTCTTTAGCAATGGGGAATGCTACTCCTTGCAGCGTTTGATGCTTGGTATCTACACCAACATCCGCCTGTACCTGGAACACAAGTCAGCTGAGATGTAAACAAACCTCTGCAAGCATTCATTTGGTTTCATACAATGACTGACAATGCAATCCATACGGTTACACACAGAGTTAGCAGTAGCTATTCCAAGAATAAACCACCCCAAGAAATCATCTCCATATACGAAAGATTTGCATTTTTTAATTTACAGGTCATGTTAGTTTGCTAGCCTGAAAAGTTTCCTGTCTCTGAAACAGCTCTGCTTAGGAGAGCAACAAAATCATCAGAGGGAAAACTGGTTCAACTGTCAGTGAAGAAGTTCTAAGTTAAAATCTGGTATAGAGACACAATAATCCAGGAAGAAAAATCTTGATTTTCATATGCTGTGTTATACTTTTGAGCTGACAATATTGCTTATAAACTTTGTTATAGGTTGAAAAATTTTAGATCAAAACACAGATGTGATTTCTAGGGAGTCAAAATTTTTGAGGGAAGAGAGAGATTATGAGACAAACTGATCTTCTCGAAGGAAAAGTAAAGCTACTACTCTCCCTCCTGCTTCAACATACTCCCCCAAAAAGTCTATACCAAAACCAAAGTAAACAAAACAAACAAACAAAATTTTAATTTCTTACTTCTAGAAGGTCTAAGAGAAAGTAAAAAAAAAAAAAATCTAGGCCAAGCTAGACAATCGTTCATAATCCAGGTATATTAGTGTCAAACTATTTGAAAGAAAAGAACAGTTATTTTTAATCCATTTTTCAAGAATTTATCTTAATATTCATTCAGTTTCTCTTAAAATGAGCTCTGGCCTCCAGTCGTCTTCAGTCTTAGTTTATTGTCTAAGTACTAGTTTTTGAATATATTCACTTCCTTTTATAGTTTCACAATTACATTTCATATTGGTTAGGAAGCTGCAAAAGTCAAAAAAGTATACCAAATGGAAAGTGTGGGCCTTAGACCTATCAACTAGAAGATGTGTAGCTTTATTAAAAAGAGATGCTAATAAAATATGAAAGAAACTGATAAAAAAAATAAAAATGAACACTTGTGGCAACAGTTACACTTCACATTTTAAAGAACAGCTTGTCAGAAACAAGGAAAGAGGAAAAGAAGGCAGGCGGAGAGTTTACTTTGTACAAAGATTGATAAATTTATGAACAAGGTTATAGAAAAAAATGTTTTGCAAAATAGATATCTGCATAAAAGCCTGATTGACAAATGTAAAATAGGCATCACAAAAATAATAAACCATAATATAATACCATACTCTAGAAAACATATTAAAATACAGGTAGAAAATAAATACTCCAAACTTAAAAAAGCTGTCAAGTGTGGAGATAGACAAGGGAAGTGAGTAACCCAGCATAACTCCAGATATAAGAAAATGAACAGAACCACCTAAGTCACTTAAGAATATATACATTCACTCCACTAAGATTTAGTTAGTAATAGCTGCTGAGTGCTGGATAAAATGGCAGATGAAATTTCCCGTGAATAAATGTAAATGTACGCAGGAGGAAAAAAACCCTCTTCTTTATTTGTATGGTGATGGGGTTGAGCTAGCTACTACCACTCCAGAGTAAGACCTCGCAGGTCATTCTGACTAAGTCTGAAAATAACCCCAAGCAAACCAAAAAAACCCCAAACACTCCCCCCCCACAAATGAAATGTTACAAATTGTTAGAAAAAAGAGTAGAGAACAGAACACATTATTACGCACTGTAAATATCAGTAACATGCCTGCATCTTGAATACCACATGCAGATCTGGCTTCCCCATCCCTCCATCTCATAAATTATATAGCAGAACTGGAAAAACTGCAGAGAAAAGCAAAAGGATCAGAAGTATGGAGGGCCTTGTTTAGGAGGAAGTACTACCCAGCTTAGGACTCTTCAGCCTGGAAGAGATAACTGATAAGGAATACAAGAGAGGTCCATGGATAGAGAATCATGGGACAGTTGGGGTTAGAAGGGTCCTCTAAAAGGTGATCTAGTCCAACTCCTCCTGCAGTAAGCAGCGACATCTTCAAATAGATCAGCTTGCTCACATCCCCATCCATCCTGACCCTGAATGTTTCCAGGGATGGGGCATCCACCACCTCTCTCGGCAACCTCTTCCAGTACCTCATCACACTCATAAAACAAATTCTTGCTTATATCTGATCTAAACCTACCCTGTTTTAGTTTAAAACCATTCCCCCTTGTTCTATTGCAACAGGCCCTGCTAAAAAATCTGTCCCCACATTTTTTATAAGCCCCCTTTAAGTACTGAAAGGCCACTAAGATCTCCCTGAAGCCTTCTCTGCTCCAGGCTGAACAACCCCAACTCTCAGCCTTTTCTCACAGGGAATATGTTCCAGCCCTATAATCATTTTTGTGGCCCTCTTCTGGACCCGTTATAACAGGTCCATGTCTTTCCTGTGCTGGAGTACCCTAGAGCTGGATGCAGTGTTCCAGGTGGGATCTCACCAGAGCAGAGCAGAGGGAGAGAATCACCTCTCTTTACCTGCTGGCCACGCTGCTTTTGATGCAGCCCAGGATATGGTTGGCATTCTGGGATACAGAGGGCTTTATTTAAGGGGAGGGGGAAACTGAGGATTGACTTAATGACTCTTCTTTGCCTTCACCACACTATCTGTAGGGGTATCAGAATAAACTAGAGATTTTAGAGAGCAGTCAGTGGCTCTTTAGATAGTATTTTGTCAAACTATGGAATACGCTGCCACAGGACCTGTGGCCAACAAAACTTTTACGTGGATTTATAGAAATGACAAGACTAGATGATGGATGAAAAATCCATTAAGAAGAGTTATATAGTAAGATGTCATCTTTTGTGCAGGAAGATCCCTACCTGCAAATGTTGAGGCAACAGAAGAGCATGAAAGGTCATTATATGGCCTTCTTGCCCTGCTCCTACATCCTTTCTAGACTTCTGCTGTTGTTCTCTCAAGGACTTGACAACAGACTAGGTGATCTTTTGATCTGGCCCAGTAAAATATATCTTAGGGTAATTATGAAAGAATATACATATGGAAATTTTTTTAAAATCAGAAAGCTTTTCGTTTTCTAAGTCTAATTACAGGCTTTGTAACAGTGGAAACAATGAAGAGAAAAATGACGTAAGTCATGTGACTTATTGTCAAATGACAATAAGTATTGTGAGACGTTTCAAACAAAGCCAAAATGGCAGCAATGTACAATTTATGTGTCCCTGAAAAGCACAGGTATTGCTGCTGAAATTTCATAACACATGAAGACTTAGTCTGCATGAATCAGCTGCTAAATACATTGTATGTAGTACATACACTAATACCAGAAGTGATCACTGATCCCACAGAAGTTTTACATTTATTATTGTTTTTTTTAAAAGCTGATGAAGTAAAATGCAGTATTTAATGACTGTGAATGTATTTCTGCATTGAATTGTTAAAATCAGGCATGAAAACTAACAAAAGACACCACTGGGGGAAAAAAAAGTCAATAAACAACAAAGTTGCAGTAAAAGAACAGTAGAGTGAATACAGAAGCGAAGATACACAGCTGTATTTAACACAGTGGCTGCCTGGTATCCAGCTGCAGAAATAAATCATACTTCAAACACATGTACCACAGCTCTAATATGCAAGTCTAAAGAACAAATAAGTTCAGCACATAACCTATTTTAATATATATCTGACACAAACAGTGTTCAACTAACGGAAAAAGGTGATAAAAAGTATCCTCTGAAACTTTTCAGTCACTAGCTAGCTGGCAATCATCAATTTTTTTGGTTAAAGGCATTTGTTAGAGATTTTCTAAAAAGTGTTCCTAGCATAAGCAAATCAGTCTCTTAAACAGATTAGCTATTTGATTTGGATTTCTATTTTATTTTTATTGGAATCCTCTTCACTTCCTCTCAGTCTTAAAGACAAGTACACTGCTACTGGAAACTATGTACCTTCCTCTAAGAATAAGGCTACTGAAATACTGGCAATCATTCACTGCAAAAATTGCTATTCTGTATTTTCTCTACAATTTCTGCCACCATGGGAAATGCATGTTTAATCACATTTGGACAATGACTGAGGTTGAAAGACATCTCCATAGGTCACCTTGTCCAATCACACTGTTCAATCAGGGCCACCTAGAGCCAGCTGCCCAGTTCTCTGTCCAAACAGCTTTTGAATATCTCCAGGATGGAGAGCCCATAATCTCCCTGGGCAACCTGTGCCAGTGCCTGGCCACCATTCAAAAAAGAAGGGCACCCAATGATACTCAAAGCTGAAGTTGCAACAATGAAGCTCTGAAGTTGCCAGGCCTCTGATTCAGACGCTAGGCCTTTCAAACACAGCGAGATCATTCATGCCACTTCAATGTCAGTCATCACCATCCTGAAGTTTCTACCCATTGAGACGTACATTTATATGCTCATCCACTCACACTTTCTGAAACTTTCCATTTTCTATTCTGCCTTTTTTTACCCTAGAAAGACATTTCCCTACAATACATTTGGAACTCTGCACCATTTCCCACACATGCTTGAAGACATTTTAGGTACCTCATTAATCTTAATTTGTCGAAGTTCCTCTTCTGCTGCAGTCAAAGGTGCAGGGGAGGATTGTGATATCAAATATTTTTTATATCCATTCAGTGAAACATCATCCTGAAAGCAGAATATCAATATTTATCAGGTTTTTTGATAATAGAACTTTTCTTCAAAGATTTTCTATGGAGCATTGCAAAAAGTAGTTGTCTTCCATACAATTAGAGTCATTTTATTTGAGTATTCCAATATTCCATTTTGTCTTGTTTCAGAAGCCCAGAGGCATCGAGGTTAATACATGTGAATTAGCAGGTGGGACAATAATAGGGTTCCACCAGATTAACAGAGCTGGTTGCAACTAAACCATCCTTAGGTTTAACAGAATAAAGACAAAGTAACATGCTGGATGCTGATGATCAAGTGTCTGAGAAAAATGAGAGGCTTGAACACTGTGAAGAAGCTGTGATTTTCACACAGATGAACATTAAAGGCCAGGTACAATTAAGTTTATAAAGACACTGAAACCAACAATTTAGAGATATATAAGCTGTAAGATAATGAGCCTGGAAAAAGTGAGTTATATCAATGCCATCCTCCATGTGCCCCAGGCCCATTCTGAAACAACAGTAAGACAGATGTAATACTCCTTCCTTAAAACTGAGACGGAAGCTCAGACTTGTAGGACTAGACACAAATTCCACATATTGCATAGACTGCTAATGGTTTGGTGCAAGTGGTGGTGAGAGATTTGTTGATTGAACAGACAAGAAAAAAATAACAGGACCTCTACCAGTAAACCCTCTTAGCAACTCAGTTATCTACTTCCCTAGAATACAGCCTCTCCAGAGAAGTTTGTTTACATATTTGTTAGGCTAATGAAGCCTCCATGACAGGTTAATGCTGAATGTAATGAATTATTTACTCAGTAAGCAACAGAATTATTAGCCTCATGTCCACCACAACAGCCCATTTCTTTTTCACAGCTTTTTTCCCCACTACGATATCCACTATTCTTCCTCAAACCTCCCACTCCTTCCATTCCTTCAGCATCAGCTGCCTGTGTCAATAGCGGCAGCGCTTTGGTTCAGATTTGTTCAGATGAACTGATTAACAGGTCAAAGAGAAAATAACTGCTGCAGTCTTTGCTGAAAGAGGAACAGAGAAATTTGTAATAAGAGCTGCTAAGTAATCATCAGTTTTCATGAAAGCTATAGGAATTCTTCATCTCTGAGAAGTCTAATTTGTATTTCTTTTAAAACCAGCAACAGATTTAAAAGACTGATGTCTCCCTGACAAACAGGCAGGCATCACAACCATGCAAGACTTATTTCTCACAGAAACTAAGGTAACAAAATAGTCCTGTATTTCCCTTACGGCCTTTTCAGTATCCCCTAGACACTTGCTAGATTTCATACATGCACCTTCTAATTATCTTACCATAAGTGACCAACTACTAATATTTTCTTTGAACAAATCAGTAGCTACAAAAATTCTGTTTCCCTAAGTTAAGAAGTTGACAGTAATGCACATGAGTTATATTTTATGGTCAAATTCTAAAGAACTGACAACTTCATATCCTGAGTTCAAGAGAAAAACATTTGTTTTCAGGTGTTAATGGCCTACAGATCACAGTTCTAGTCCATTTCTGATTTGGAGCCATACATCCAAAATAGTTTGTGTATACTGTTGGTCTGAAAATTAATGTTGCAACTTTTAGAAGACTCATGCTCATGCAGTGAGATTAAGAGACATGCCTATTATTCTTGGGTTATTTAGTTTTCATCACCATTTGAAGCAAGGACTTCTAAGCCTGAAGATGCTAACTATGCTTAGTAACTTATTCAAATGAGCTTAAATACACTTTAACATTGGAATAATACACATAGCTTTTAATTCTTTTCCTTAATCCAAAAAGACCATAAACAATCTATATTCATACCAATAACATCAGCTACTTTAAATAAAGTCAGTGTCCTGACTTGCAAAAGAAAAACATACCTGTACTGTTCCAAATACTTCTTCTTTAATATGGCCACCTCCAAATTCTTTCTTAAGCGTTGCTCGGGTTGCTGCATACAACATTTTTTGACGAACCTAGCATATAATAAAACAGTGATTTTTTGGTTTGGTTCTTTTTTTTTAATTTTGCTGTACACAGAGAATTGAGCATGTTGGTGTACCAAGTCCATTAACAAACATCTTTCTTGAACAAGTATTTTAAGTGTTGAAACTGCACTATAAACTTGTAGAGCTCTGGATCATGATACTTACAAACGCTATTAAACTCACAAGGTCGCGATACTACGTATTATTATCAAAGTAATTGCAAAACTGAATTGCAGCCTTAGTTGGAATATGAGCTTCTTTTTAAATGGGAAAAAAAATCGACATAATCTTTACTGATTTTAAATGGGAAAAAACCACAATTGTTTGAATCTTCTGTCACCTGATCTGTGTACTAACGGATACAACAGACAGCAAAAGAGCAGACTGGAAATAACTCATTATTACTTTTGATTTAATAGCGACTCCAGATAGTTATGGTTCAACTACAGAGTGGAAAAACTAGGTTTGCTCCCTATTAACTTGTGTCTAACATAGTCACTTACTCCTCTCTCAGCAGTCTCACCTTCCCTCCTTATTTCACCATCATGCTATCTTCTCCACAATACTTCACCTTTTCCACATAATTGTTTCTACGCACTTCAACTTTTGGTGTCTTATTATTTCCTAACTGCTAGTGAAAGCAGTAGGAATATTGGAACAGCTTTGCTTTCTGCCTTCCCTTAGCTCACATTCCCAGAATCCATACACAGTATCCTAGTTTCTCCTAGAAATCCTTAACTCTAACCTCAGTTTTCTCCCATGCTCTCAAATCACTAAGAAGCAGTGTATTCTGTGGCACACCACATATCCACAAGTGCCAGCTAGGCAGCTGGCAAGCCAAACAGAATAAACAGCTTGAGCTCACACTATAACCCTTCTCTATGTGAGCACCCATTAAGATTTCTGTCCTATATCCTTCCGTGAATTTTTATCAAGTACTGACAGTAAGACAGACAAACAGGGCAAAAAAACCCCTGTATGGTGTCTGCCAGTCAGGCTAAAAATACATTGGATCAGCTGTACTCCATCTAGACCTACTGATTTGCTCTTCAATCACCTTGAAGAAACGTTTTCCTAGTTTTCTTCTGGGAATGTAGAGGGAGGTTGGGAAATGCTTCATTCCTCAAATCTTTTTCCTTCATATCTTGGATTCAGATTAAATGGTACTGTTGAAAATCATTAACAACGTGAAGCTTCTGGTGACTGTTACTTACAGGAGAGTGATCAGGTGACCATGCAATGAAGATCCATTCATATCCTTGAGCATTCTGAGAATCTAATCTGTATAATATATAACATGGTTGCTTGTCTTCAAGAAGGGGAAGGACAAAGGAATCATAATCCTTTTCCCATGATCCAACTGGCAGTCTAGAGGATCCCACAACAAGCTGCTCTATAACCAATAATCAAAGCTACAGGTTAGCAACAATACAGTTAATACTGTCTGTCAAAATTAATAATTACAATACGAAGTTAATTGGGCACTTAATCTTTCATAATTATGCCCAGAAGAATGGAAGACAAGAACAGTAAGTGTAGAAGTGGGTGAATTACTACAAAAGCTATGTATGTTCAAACCCTAACTTTAACCCAAATACTGCTAGCTGAGAAGTAATGTGCTGGTGTCATCAAGTGCTTTGATCTGAAGTGATACTACTGATGTTAGTTTTTTTAGCATAACATACACAGAAGGGAAATAAGAATTGGTTTTTTACGAGTTAGTTTTATTTTTTAATTTGGAATACTTAGGTATAAATGAGACAAGAGTAAGCTTTCAAATTTTAGAATTATAATTACTGATGCTCTTGCTATAAGGTATTAGTGTTTGTACTCATTGTAAGGAGTCAATAACCCAGTTACACAGTGAAAAGAGTTTAGAATGAATATGCTTGCACTAATCACTAACTTGACTATGTAAGTAGATAAACCTCTTTCTAATACAGCTTCACAGCTATGGTCTCTTTAAATGACTGAAGTTGTTTATTATGTATAATTGGCTTAAGTCTGTATAGAATACTTCAATGGTATTTAATTATGTGAACAGCTGTAGCAACAAGATTTTTCTCTTATTTATACATCACATCTCAGCTTCCAAAGGAACGTATTAGTATACTGTCTTACAAAACATCAGCTTCCCAAGAAATACTAGCACTCACAAGTGGAAGAGACATACCTTGTTTAAATGAGGTCTTGCAACAGTTTGAAGACCGTCACAGTAGCTAGTTTACAAATCACCTTTTGAGAGTCTAGGGCTTAACTTGTAAAGCTTCAGACAAAAGTACAACAGCACACAAATGCCTCTACAGCAAAACTTCAAGCAAAGCACTCCACCACAGTAACTCACAGAACATGAACAACTCAGGGCAAGGGTGTTTGGCCCTTCTTTGAATTAGATGCAAAGTACCTGAAGTTGTACACCTAAATCAAGAGTATTCAGAATGTACTTGCCAGTTCTGAACTCTAGGTGGATTTATACCCATTTGGATTTAAGATACAGCCAGAGGAACTTTATGCCCAGCAGCAAATCTCTTCTCTTCTTAACTCAAATTAGCAAAACTTGATTTGAATCTTATCTGTTGGCTATTATCTGTTACTGAAAGCTCCTGACGACAGATGAGGCAACTGCCCTTGTTCCAGTATTCTGGAAGTGTTGTGGGAGTTTTACAGGTTTCTTTTTGAACTGCACAAAATAGTATCAAAGACTGGATTCTGCTTCTTACAGAGATAAAATGCATATATCTATATATATATGTGTATACGCACATATACGTACACACCAAAATGAAAAAATAGGGAATGAAAAAATAGGGAAAGTCTTCCATTTGTATCTTATTTCTAGGCTTTATTTCATATTATGAAGTAGCATATACACAAAAGCACATTGTTTTGCCTTGCTTAATGGGAAAAAAAACCCAAAACAATGGTATGTCAGCATTTACCTTGTGCTATTGAGACTATCACAAAGTCCTGCCTGCAATCTTACTATTGTCACTGCCTTAAATAAAGCTATATTAAAATATCAGAAGACTTGCTAAGAAAAGCAAACACAAAGAAGGTAACTGTACCTAACAATAAAAGTGTGTATGTGTATGTATGTACATGTGCCTTTCTCCAGCTAACAGATTTTTAGTGTACTGTAAATGAATGAAGTCTAGAACAAACGACTTCTAAGTGGACAACTGACATACTTGAAAGGATGGACTAAACCAGGAAATATCTTATACAACCAACATTGCTATTAAAGAAAATGAAAGTAATTACATATTCTATCTTTCAATGTTTGCAGCCTATATTCCTGGCCAAGAAGTTCAAAGATCAAACCCAAGTTCTGACAGAAATTGTGTAATTTCCTATTTATATACATATGTTGAGGTTTAAGAAACAGTTTTAACTTTGAAAATTTAAATGAAGTTACAGATTTATAAAGATATTTTCTATGTAGCCAAATTACTATTTAAACATCTGCTCTAGCAGGACTTTCTACATGCAGTACTTTTATACTGATATATCCTGGCAAAAAAGGCAGATAAAATTTACAGTTCTACATCTAGGGTGACTAGTTGTTGTGTAAGAATAGCGCTCTGTCTAATGAAAGTAACCAGAGTGTCCAAACGCTACACAGGTGTGGAAATTTTCATTCCCTCTACTCTTTCTTTAGTAAGAGATAAGAAAAAGCTTATTTATGTTATACACACGAAATACACAGCAGTTCTTGGTGAAATATGAAATTACATTTAGGAGAAAAATTCAAATGCAAAAATACGGTAGCATTGTGGTGAAAAAGCTTCGGATCACCAAAATTTAAATTTTACCTTCTGTATATGAAAAACCTTAGTAACATTAAGTTTGGCAGAGTTCTGTTTTTTAAACAATTGTACATGTAAGTCATTAAAGCAACTAGGAGAACATCTAAAAGAACCAGAAAAAAAAAATTGACTAACCATTGTCAATGACTATCTTTAAAAGCCTGTACTGTCCATTTCGGGCTCCAACAAAGATGTCTTTAACACTTTCACTAGCTGAAAAAGAGAAAATAAAAGTAATCAAATTAACACATTTCACTTCCCTAGGACAAAGAATATTCATGAGGGTAAGAACACTAGAAAAACGTACAACTGGCCCTTTGCTACAAAGTTGGACTGAAAAACGAACACAGGAGTGATGCTCCTGCAATGCTGCATACTGTTCCAGCCACCAGCATGCCACACAAAGATGATAGACAACATTACAAAACAGCCCTGCTTTCTAGCATACCAAATGATTTTCAACATTGTGAAAATTAAAGGTGACAATCAATCTTCAATCTATCTAATTGATGACAATCCTATCATCAATCTCAGGTTTCAGAGTTAACACAGCAACACAATAAAAATATGACACATCTCAAATTACAACAGCTTCACAAAGTCTGCAGGCTTAGTACAAACTTTCAGACAGAAACTTTACGCCTGCCAGGAAAATGTTAGAGCTTGTCTGGCAAAAGTGATGGTCTTTCCTGAGAACAGCTCTCTGCAGAGTACCAATGAAAGCTGCCACTCATTGCTCAACTTTCATACCACCTTATCTCCTTCTATGGTTGATGACACTGTTTAAGCCCCAACCCATTGTAACAGGATGGCTTTATAGTGAATTTACAAAGTAACTAAAGTATTTTTACATGTTTGTAAATCACACTGACACTATACCACCAACACGGCAGACTCACTTCCCTAAGCACACTGAAGATCTGTGCTTGATTCGCGTGAAGACCATTCTTATTTCAACTGCTCTGCTAAATAATCTAAGTGCAAATCAGTTCAATTATACTAGAGACAGAGGGTTGTAAGGATTTACTGAAAAACATTCATTGCAAGCTGGTCCTTTAAGTAATCCCATAGCATAGAGCATAGCACCAGCAAAACAAACATCAAACCAGGAAACAAATAAAATGGATTGTTTACAGTCAGGTTGAGGCCAAGTGAACAGATGGTATCCAGCAACATTACTGCCCATACTCAAAACATTTTACATTTATGTTCATCCAAGTGGTGCCAGGCCCATCCTGAGAGTCCAAAATGGCATGTTAAAGAACACGTTGAACAAACTGAACTGCACTGGGTCACCAGTCCAATTCCAGTTGTCATCTTCCTACTAACCAGTGTGGACCCTCACAGTAATTTGCTGCCAGCATTTCTAATCATCTCTGCTGGTCTTCACCATTCCATTGAGCAACCAAACATTGCGCCATTTTCTAGACCTTTTGTTCCCCCAGAATATTCTTTGTCCTCTTCTCATCTATTATCCTTTTGTTCCTTATTCTCTCATTTCAACACTACACACCAAAACAAGACCAGAATATAGCAGTCCCTGTGCCAATTCCAGAACTGTGACAGTTCCTGAAAAAATATTTTGAGACACTTGTGAAACCAGCTCACTACCAAGTGATCTAAGGGTTTTTTTCCTCATAAAGGTTTATAAATTCACAACAGTGATACTTTTTTCTGTTTGAACTCTACATAGCAGAGGGCCACAGAATCAAAATTTGGGCTTATTTCACAAATATTTTACAGGGAATATTATTTTTAAATTATTTAGAAGACTGTGGACCCATTCAATTGTATTTTCTCACAGTTAATGCATTCTGTGACTTCCTACGGTATTTATCTGCACGGGCCTGTTTTAAAAGTCCAGTCCTTTTAGCAACTGCCTGGTACATATCACTGTGCTCATGACTTCATTTCTGTTTCCAGAAAAAAGCAGCCCATGCTGCCAAATCTTGGAATTGTTTATGAGTGACAGTAGCCTGTTTGTAGCTAAAGCCAGCAATGACACAAGCAAGAGCTATTCCTCTTCCAAATTGCAAAAGCTGATGCTTTGCTTCAAACAGGACTCTTGATTAGTGCCTGCTGAGGCAGGTTCCCGAAGGAAAGCTGCCGAGTTGCTGTTCTCTACAGCTCTCCTCAGAGGACAAATGATTCTCAGACACGAAGCAAAGCAGCAGAAGAGGCTTAGCCACTCTTTTTGCTTACAACAAGCAACAGAGTATTCTTCTGCTCCTCCCCCCAGCATCGCCAGGAGAACAAGGTATTAAGAGTTACTAACTAACAGGTTTCCCCAGATCGGAAAGAAAAAGCTATTCCAGGTGCACATCCAGCCTGAGAATGGTTGAAGAATTTAAAACTAGAAGCTGCAAAAAAGACCAAAGATTGGCATGCAAAGGAAGAAAAAGAAGAGAAGGAAAAGGGTGCAGACCACAAGCAGCCAATGGACAAAAAAGGGCATAGAAGAGCAGCGAAGGGCTGTAGTGGCTGGGACAAAAGTCACCTACAACAATAAATACTGAAGTGCAGGCAAAGTACATGGTACTAGTCACCAAACACGCAGATTGCAGAAATCTAATTGCAGACAGTAAAATCCGACCCCTCCATAATCCTGCTGTCTAATCCCTGTTTAGCAATTCTGTGATTCAGGGGAACCCGCTAATACTGCAAAACAATACGCTGTCTCCTTCTAATTGCTCCTGGCACCCTCCAAGGCCTGGAAACGCGGGGAAAAAAGGTTCCCACATACTTTTCCCTCTTGTGGCCTCCAGTGATGGGCTTTACAGTGGACTTTTCTACGCCAGGGCTGCTGCTTCTCCCCAGGGCTCTCGCTTCAAGGGCTCCGGCAGCGACCCTCGGCATTTCCCGTGCTGTCCAACGCATCCCAAACTCACTGCGGCGACCCCGAGCAGGAGACAGCCCCCGGCTCGTCGCTCACTCCGCCGCCGCAGGAAAACCTGCACTGGGGGAGCTACCTGAGCCCAGGCGGGCCCTCCCCGCCATTCATGGGGCTCTGCGCCGAACACTTTCCTTGGACGGGCTCCCTGCCTCTCCGGGGAGGATATGCGCGGTTCGCAGGGCGGATAAACCCTGCAGGCTTCGCCTGACCAGGAACGGAGCTCTGGATTCGACCCCGAGGAGCGGTGGCCGCCGGGGACGAAACCAGCAGCAGTTCCCCCGCTCGCTCGTCCCCCCCGCCAGCCCGCGGCGCAAAGGACAGGCTCCTTCGGCAGCAAACAAAGAGCGCAGCAGTGGGAAAAATCCCGCCGGGAACGGCCCGCTAACAGCCCGCCGCGGCCGCCTGCCCCCGCGCCGCGCCCCGACCCGCGGGCAAAGGCGCTCCGCCCGCCTCCTGCCCGGCTGGCAGGGCCACAGGGCAGACGGGGCAGGCTGTCATGAGGAGCAGTGGGCACCGCGGAGCGGAGGCGCGGGGGAGCCGCGCAGATACCTTGGATGCCGGTCTGGTGGGACATATCGCACCGCGCCCGGGCACTGCCGCCGCCGCCTCCTCCTCCCTGCCCGCCCGGCCCGGCCCGGCTCGGCCTCGCGCACGTGACGCGCCGCCGCCACTCAGCGGCCGGGAGGGAGCGCGGCGCCTTCCGGGCCCCGCCGGCCGGGCCGGGCCGAGGGCTGCGGGCTGCGGGCTGCGGCCGCCCCTGCCCTGGCACCGCCCTGCCCCGCACCCGCTTCCCCTGCGCCTCCTCTCGGGGCTTCAGAACTGGGACGGGGCGCAGCTCTCTGCTCTCCCTTCCCTTTGCTCTCCCTCTCCTCGCCTTTCTGTCGCCCCCTTCACCTGCTGTCCCAGAGCCTGCAGCGCGACTCGCCGCGGGCATCGCCAGCGCAAAGCCTGCGGTCATCCTGCCTGGCAGGAAGGGACGTGTGTCCCCCGGCCCGGGTTGCTTGTTAACTGAGAAACAACTGAGGTGAATTTAGTTGATCTGTAGAAGTCCATGGTGGAAACCTGTCGCTTTTGCTTGGGGCAGCACATCAGGTGTGTGTGACAGCAGGCTGCATGCACATACTCTAAATTTCGGATTAAACAGTCCGTGACAAAGAGCCCACAAGTCAGGGAACAGAGCCCAGACCCAGGGCTCGCTCAGTTCAGGCCCTTGCCCCTGACAAGGCAGTCTTTCTCTGTTAATTTTGTGGTATTTGGTACATGATGGCACTGCATCAACAGAAACAGTGAAGATTTCCTTTCTTTCAGTGTGGGTCTGGTGGTTGAGCTACTCGTCTGCCTCAGCAGGGCATGGATCCAGGCTTAGAAAGGATGCATCTGTTTCTCAGGGCCCTATCCACGCAGCCAAAGTCTTTTTTATGCCTTTTCAGCCTGTGTTGGTGCAGTTTCTCTCAGCTTTTTCTTTCAAAATTTCCAGTGAAGAAGACCCCTGTGTCATGAATTTAAGCATGCTCTAAAAGCAGGTTTGCTTTTGCCAGCTGTTTTGCAGGCTTTATGGGTGTCTATGGTGTCTATGGGTGTCTATGGGTTGAGAAGCACCATCCTCCTAACAACAAAAAGATTGGTACTAAACTTTCTTTAAAAATCACTTCATTGTAATGTAGTCAGCATTTTTAATCTGTACTATGGTCTGGATTAAGACTCCACAGGCAAAATGTGCATGCTGTAGGCATTGATGCTGATAATTCCTTCAGGTTCCTGGGAGTTAGCAGGTTTTATGGGGCACTATTCAACTAGAGAACACAAGAAGTGCTGTAACAGGGCATATCAAATATCCAACCCAATGGACCAGGCAAGAATTGAAGAGTAAGGCAAGCGCATGGGAATCCTTCCCTGGTTCACCTTCCCAGCTGCAGAGTGCTGCAGCCCAGGAATTTCTGAAGTCAGCTGTGTTGATAAATGTGGGTGCCTGTGCTTTGTCAGATCCCCAGTTTAAAGAACATGTGGGATTTAGTGTCCTATTTGGGAAATACGAAACAGCACTGTAACTGTTATGTGAACAGTGCTGTGTAGTGCTGGTCCAGCAAATACACTGTGGAGACACGTCATCAGCTAATGAGCTGGGACTAACAGTATTTGGGGAAACAGGCTGCAGTTTTTCTTTCTTCTAGCAAGGAAGCTGAAAGAAACAGTGAAAAGAGTTCATGTGAAACCAGGAAATATGAGACAGGTAGTGCCTACCAGGTACTCGGAAGTCAGCTCTTGTTCCTCTATTGTAAGCCTCCAGGAGCACCAGGATTAAAAAAAATAAAAGGAAGAAACTCTTGAAGGAGAGCTTTTTCAAGCAGAAAGGAGTACTAGAGATCCAACCAGAGTAGCAAACAAAAATGTGGTTCTATCACAATTACTTTAAATTGTTTGAGCCCAAGCTTGCCGCAGGGTCTAAATTCTTGGGTTTTCACTGTTTTGGTGTTAGCGCTTGTAAAGGATGAAGTTGCCTGAAAAATTATGAGGGAAAAAGAAGTTCTCCTTGATAGACAGTTGTGCTGAAAACACTGATCAGTTCCTTGCTCCAGTTAGTCATGTGTCCCCAGGACCACTACTATTCATCACAATGTGGTAACAAGCATGCGTAGCTAAGACTGTGAAACTATTTTTTTTCAGTGGAAGTTCATGCCTAGACTAGAAATATCAGAGTGGTATAACATCTGTCACTATATTCAGATCATCTTATTTGCCTGTCTGAAGTCATATCACTACAACTCCCACCAGTCTGAGGGCTCTAAAGTGCAGGAATGTGATCTCAACATCAGTTTTATATGAAACAAGACAGGTACACATTGGCATTTTGGAGCACCTTTTTGGCAAAAAGACAAACTGAAAGTCAAATGTATTTTCTTTAAAATCTCAATATCACAAATATTTTCCTATATTACTGATTGATGTGTGACAAGGAAGTGAAGTTGCATGGAAACTAACACAAGCAAGTAGTGATTTTATATCTAATGAAGATTCCTAAAATTCTGAATTTTAGTGTCCTTCAGATTCTTACTAAACTGTTTTAAATCATTAAATTCCTATCCAAATCATAAAGAGTGTCTAGACAAAAATAGGGATGTTTATATGTTAGCTTGTGCACTAAGTAACTTTTCTTCTTTTTATTGGTAATAATTTCTTCCTTGCACTTAAATTGTTTTTTTACAGTAGATTTTGTATCTAATTAAGGCTGTGACTGTTTTGGTAGAGACAGCATATTGCAGTTTCCCAATTATAATAAGATTTCTTTAACTGAATAATAAATGACATTTTTAAATGGAAATACTTCTAATAGATTTTGATGCAGCATTTTTTTGTGTGACTCCTGGGTCTCATTTTTGGGGTCTCAATTTTAATGCCTTTTCCTATACATTTACTTCTTCATTGATTAAACAATGTTCTATTCAAATACTTATGCTAGTTTATTAAATGCTGTGGTTATAAGGTCTGTGGAATCATCAGTTCACATTGTTCATAGTTGTGTGATGGTGTGCAATCATTTCCTCCTGTTGTGATGTTGCCGGGAAGGCCTGTCCCAGGTTTGACTATAATTGTCCACCTGACAATGGAAATGCATGTACTTTTTTGCATACAGTTTCTATTACTGCATTTTGTACCTATCTTGAGGTGGCACTTAAAACATTAAACACATTTCCAACAAAGGAAGTATAAAACCCTTTCTTTTTACTGGGCAATATTATAATTTCAGTTTCTTGCTGCAGAGCTCCATTGCCTGTAGATGTCTATCCTGATGCTCTTCAGAACTTCAGTTTAGATTATGCTTTTCCCCCATCAGCATGCTCTTCAAAACTAACCATATTTTGCAATAATTAAAGTGTGAGAGAGTCCATCAGCAAGATGAAATTTCTTCTATATGGAGTAAAAATACAATATCAACTACTTCCTTCAGAAATACATGAAAACTTCATTTCTTCAACTCTGCTTCTAGTTACCCCCATTCCAACGCACTCATAGGTAGCTAAACAAAGAAATTAGAAATCACATCACTCCAAGAGTCAGATTTACTTTTAACTTTGAGAATAATGTGAAACGTGTTCATAGCAAATAGACTTTGATTTTTGAGCATGCCAATGTTGCCTCTTTGTAAGTCTCAGTATATGTAGTTCCAATCAACCAACACTCTATATTCAAATCAAATAAAAAGGTATTTCTTCACGATGAACAGAGCTTACGGATAGTCTACTATTAAGAATTATTGCTATAAGAACTCATTGCTCTCTTGCCATTACAGCAAGTGGTTTTCAGTACAGTGTGGACAGCTCTCAGTTCATGTTCATTAGTAAGCCTTTATAGCAGTAAGAATATATCTCTTCATCTCTTTATGCTCTGAGGCATTTTTGTTCATTTCTTGTAAATGAGCAAATAAGCATCTAACTCCCTTCTCTCTCCGTTCTCTCTCCCTTCTCTTAATATCCATAATCTGAGGGGCTTTTCTTTCTGGCTCCTTAAACAGCTGACACAGTAGGCGATTTTTGTGAGTGGCCAGGAACGTGCTAGATAGACAACTATTTTAAATTGAATAGCAATATAGTAAATAGCCAAGATTGGGGTATTGGAGTTTTCCCACTACCATAAATGAAAATGGATTTGCAGCAATAGGTTTTGCTATCCTAAATGTTGTAGAAAATTGAATTTTTTCGCGTTTTGTTATGCTCTGGTAATAAGATGCAAATGTCCTGTGAAGTAAACTGAAAAAAGCACAATTGGTGGGACTTCCCATCTTTCTTACCTCTTTATCTTCTGTTAAGTACTTCCAGACTATGAAGGAGTTTATTCCATTCTTCTTCTTCTTCTTCTTCTTCTTCTTTTTTTTTGATATCTGTGTCCATTTCTAGTCCTTATGCTGATCTGGTAAATCTATAGATACACACTAGACATGGCATATCTGCATTCTCTATGCACAGCATAATGGACAGTATCATGATCAAACTGTTTCCTGCTCTCAGTGATTTTTAACTTACGAAATTTCTCAAATGTTGTTGCTTCTTTCATATACTTTCCCTAGCAGCAGTGATTAACTAACATATAAATACCACTGCAAGATCACTGTGCAAAATGACTTGTGATCCAGTTATCCTGTTTGCCACTCTTCAGATTTTGTCTTCTGTCTCCGTGGGGTGTTATTTGAATGCATTTCTGAAGTGCATTAAACAGTAAGAGTGGTATCTCTGTGGTTCTCTATTCCACCTTTTTTCTCCAATAGTAAAATTTGCTTTCATTACTTAAAACCTATGTTTGCTTGTTATGAATCGCCCAAACTGGGCCAGGAGACACTTCAGAGACAGAGTCAGAGAAGTGGGTATTTGCTTTTATTCGGCGTGCCAGGTGTGGGGGATCGCTTCTCCAAACACACACACCGCTACTCCCCACAACACAGTATTATGGGTTAAATCATGAATATTCATCACATTCTTTGGGACAGGTGTGGTTATACAAATTATTTCTCGGAAGTCATTAATATCATTAGCATATGCGCCGCACATGCTCTGCGTGTCCTGGTAGTAGCACTGAGGAAGGCTCCTCTTCTTCCTCAGGGGTCTTTCTGATGAAGATTAGTAGTCTTCCTCACAATGCACTTTCCACCTCTCTCCCCGGGGCATGCACAGTCCTTTGAGGAACAATTCAGCAGTTTCTGAGATGATTCTTGTCCCCCTTATCTTGACAAGATTAGGGCGAATCAGCTTCGGAATTAACATTTGCTGTCTGAATTAACATTTGCTGTCTCCAAATAGTTAACTGTGCTTAACTATTAACTATTAGCTATGAGTTAGCTATTGACCGCCCCTTCCTCAGTTAGTTATTGATTACATGTTCCAAGAAGTTTCCTAATGTGTAAAGCACATGACAGCTTTTTAGGAATCTTCTTACATGATGTTCAAAGTGATTCTTGGGTCAGAAAAAGGAAAAAACCCCTTTGTTAAATACCCGAGTAGCTCTCTCAGGCCTTTGGAAGAGATTTATAAGTCACAATTTAAACTTTAAGCTGTCAGGACCTAGCCAGTGAATTTGTGCCTTCTTCCAGGCCATCATATGCCTGACCATAAATGCCAAGATTTCAAATTTGACTGGAATCTAGAAGAAGATTCCACAGAAAATAAGAGAGGGACATAATGTAGGCCAGGAGGGCTAGTGGCTAGAGACGCACTAATTATTTGTAGCAAGGTGTATTACATTGCTGTAGCTCCAATCAAAGATGATATAACAAAGCAGTAACTGAAGTCATATTACTATTTTCATTCAACAGGAGTGAAGTTAGTCTTCCTGCCACCAAATAGAAACTTCACTTAAATAACACTTATATTAAAAATAGAGATCTTGTATTGGAAAAAACTGCAAGACAAACATGAGGTGCTATTTGCATTCCTGTAAAACTTTAAGCTGGAACTCAAGCTAGAAAAAAATGTCAAATATCCCATTTATTTTTGAAGATACTGGGTATGTCTTACAGCAGCCTCTTCATGTATGTTTTCATGTCAGTCAGGACTACTCTACCTTCCACTCCGTTTGATTTGCTAGCTCTTCCTTGATGACAAAGAAAATATGCTTGGGACTGTTTCAGTTCCATTTGGATGATCATACTGACAGCCCAGCACATGGTGACTGGAGAAGGACCCCTTTTAGAAAGTTAGTGAGTCCTGGCAGAGAGCCACCAAACACAATACAGTCTAGATTTAGAGTAGATCTTATCTGCCAAGATTGTTAATTACCTCCTGCAGGGGTGGCTTGTCTGGCCAGCAGTCATGTCTAAATATAGAGCAGTATTTGAAGTTTGCATGATCTAATGAGCTGGCAGGTAGCTTCGAGTACTCTGGAAAGTAGTAATTTTCTCAAAAATTTCCTCATTCAAATGTTCCTGTTATTACAAATATTTTAAAAATAACACCAAGACATATAAATTGATTAGGTGAAATGCATAATATAAAAATCAGAGATTATACTTCTGTTTTTCCTAACATTACATGAAAGATATAATAACCCTACTGAAATCATTAAGAATTCTCTCACTGACTCTGGTACAGACAGGACTCTATCAGTAGGAAGTATGTGAAATGCTTTTAGTGGCAGATGATCAAGGATGATAAACTGGTGCAGCACTAGCATAGGTCCAGTAATTTTCCTGCTGAACTCAAAAGAGAGATGCTGGGCAATATTCCTTTTATACCCATTTCCACTTTCTTTTAATATTTACTTTAGATGAGTGCATTGAGTCATTGTAAAATAGTATCAGCTCAAACATCAGCACTGTGCTAATTATGTGCAATTATTTATCTTGTTTTCCATCACTATAGGGATGGCAGTTCCTCTCTTGACAAGGCACAGTTAGTACAAACTAATTCCAGAGGAAGAAAACGCAGCTCTGGCCAAGGCATTGTTTGCACTTTATGCTGAAGACAAAGTCCTAAGTCACGTCCTTTCTTAATCAGAGTGTTGCAGAGTGTCTGGGCCTTGCTGAGAGCTTTTACTTTGTAGCCAAGGAGTATCAATATTTCAAAGTTTTGGTCATTTATCTTTTATTTTCTTTGACATTTTGCCTAGCCTTTCTGAGCTCCCAGATTCCTGCTTGTTTCTCCATGGCATGTATGGTTATGATGTAATAGATCATAGAATCATAGAATATTTTGGGTTGGCAGGGACCTTTAAGGCCATCTAGCCCAACTGTCTGCAATGAGCAGACATCCTCAACTATATCAGGTTGGTAAGAGCCCCATCCAGCCTGACCTTGAACATTACCAGGGATGGGGCATCTACTGCCTCTCTGGATAACCTTTTCCAGAGTTTCACCAACTTCATTGTAGAAAATGTCTTCCTTATATCTAGTCTGAATCTACTCTCTTAGTTTAAGACCATTATCCCTTTTCCTTTCACTACAGGCCTAAAAAGACCATTCTCATCTTTCTTATAAACAGCCTTTCCGTATTGAAACACTGCAAGGAGAAGTCTTCTCCACAACCCCAACTCTTTCAGCCTTTTCTTGTAAGAAAGGTATTCTGTCCCTCTGATTATTTTTATGGGCCTCCTGTGGACTCTCTTCAACAGCTCCATGTCTTTCCTGTGCTGAGGACTCCAGAGACGGACGCAGTGCTTCAAGTGGAATCTCACCAGAGCTGAGTAGAGGGGTAAAATTGCCTTCCTCAACCTGCTGGCCACGCTTCTTTTTATGTAGCCCAGAGTACAGTTTACTTTCTAGGCAAGCAGACATTGCTGGCTCATTGCCACTTTTTTCTCATCCACCAGTAGCCCCAAGTCCTTCTCAGCAGGGCTGTTTTCAATCCAAGTCATCCCCCAGCCTTAATGATTCCAGAGATTGCCCCAACCCAGGTGCAGGACTTTTCACTTGACCTTATTGAACCTCATGAATTTCACATGGACTCACTTCTTGAGATTGTCCAGGTCCCTGTGGATGGCATCCCATCCCTTAGGTAAGTCAACTGCACTGCTCAGCTTGGTGTTCTCTGCATACTTGCTGAGGGTGCACTTGATCCCATTGTCTAGGTCACTGACTCAGAAGTAAGGAGTATGGGTCCTGATACTTGATCCTTGAGGGACGCCACTCATCACTGATCTCCATCCTGTCATTGAGACGTTGACCACTACTGTCTGGATGCAGCTATACAACCAATTCCTTATCTACTAAGTATCAGGTTCCTTCCAATGGCTCCTTGTATGCTTCTTATTGCTGCTTTATGGTCTTATCCAAATTTCCAAAGAAAATAAGAAAAGGTTCAAACTGTTGTTAGATATTTTCAGTTTTTTTATGTAGGTGTCATGAGGACAGCTAAGACCTTCTGAGGGGTGTCTAAGCTGAGGTGAAAGAATGGGAAGACCTGGGACAAAGGATTCCTCCTACTCGTGGGGTCTTACTTGCAGAAGAATTCAGTTGGATAGGCCGTTCACCTGAGTCATGTGACACCCAGTTTCCACCCATAAATTACTATATAAAAATAGTAGCAAGAAAACATAGGAAGGTTTATCCCAAAAGGGTTTCATGAGGCCAGTTAGGGATTATATTACTAATTGTTTGTGAAAAGCATTTCTGAGATGTGAGAGGTAATTTCTGAGATGTTAGAGAATAAAACTCTAATATAGATCCTTACTCTGCAGTGCTTACTGTTTAAATAGATAGAAATGTGGGAGAAGGGTAGAATAAAGAATTGCAGAGAAACCTGAAGTATTTGCATCGCTCCCTTCTAGCACTTAAGGCTGCTTTTTAGTGCTCAGCTCCTTGCACTTAATTCCCAGCAGAATAAGACCCTCACAGGCATATACAAACTCAGATGCATGCTATGTCTCAGCATAAGCTGAAGGACTCCAGTACTTCATTTTAGTTCTGAAAGATTGTACAGTGCACTCAGTGCTCTTAAAAATTGAAGGAAATTCAATGAAAAAACAAAGGACATTTTGCTTGCACTGTACATTCTTACTTGTTCTCTCAGGCAATTATTCAAAGTGCCTGCCCATTTTCAATAGATTTCCAGCTGCTAAATAAATTATTACATTTATCATTGATTTTTTTTTTTTTTGCATAACTATGCTTTTTCACGGTGCGTTAGTGTGAGAGAAAAATAACAGGCATTTACCACAGGCTATTTTTTGGACATTGAAAAAAGTCTATTTGCATAATATATACTGCATATCCCTATAAAGGACAAGAAAAAGCTTTAATAAGGGTCATAAAACCTGGTCTTCTCATCACTTGTTCAAAACTAAAAATCTGACAGCAAACCTCAACTCTCTAGACATAGCAGTGGATATATGATGCTCTTACTAGTTTTCTTCAGACTATGATTAGCTTTCTCGTATTTAATATTGGTGCACGATATTTTCAGTGAGGTTATAGTTCTGATTCACCAAGTGCTACCATTTGGACAGTCATATTGAAGCTGTTAGCAAGTGCAGGTCACTTGTATTCTTGTATTTGACCCACTGCTTGGACCAGCTGTTTTTTGGGCAGGACACCTGAAAGGGTCTGCTTTGGCAGCGTCAGATTTTCTCTTCATTTATATTAGTGCAGCATCTGGGCTGCCACAGCCTCTGTCAAGACAGCCAACGAAGCAGCCGGTGCCTCATAGCATTCTCTACTCTGGCTGCATTTCTGTTCCCCCATTTCAGTCAGTTGTATGTGGCAGTGGATGATCGGAGTTCTTTTATTGTAGTAGATAACATACACCAGTTTCAGGTATGCAGAGATTTAAAAATAAAGTAATTTAATTGCTTGAGTTATCATACTATGCTTGAGCTTAAAAGTATGCTTCTGCCAAGATGCCAAAAGTACTTCTCTCAAGATGCAAAATTTTTATGTCATGCTACACCTATTTTTGTTTTAACAGAAGCAGGACCAAGATGCAGTGAATTAATATGACAACACAGTAAAGCCTTCAGATTTTTTTTTTTTAATATAGAGGCAATGCATTGTTGTACACAGTTGTAGTTGTAAATAGTACAGTTGTTCACTGCACTTTAGAAGAGCATCATGAGGCACAGTATGTTGGAAACAGGACTTTTTCTTTTGTCCTGTGTTTTTTCATGAGGTTGAGAAATCTCCTCTCATTATTTTAAATCAACTTTTTCTTTAGTATTGAATAAACCTCCAGGCTTAACAGCCCCAACTCTCTCAACCTGTCTTCACAGGAGAGGTGTTCCAGCCTTCTGATCATCTTCCTGGCCTTTCTCTGGACTCTCTGCAGCAGGTCCATGTCCTTCTTATGTTGGGGGCCCCAGAGTAAGACACAATAGTCCAGGTGTTGTCTCATGACAGTGGAGTAAAGGATGGGAATCCTCTCCCTCGCCCTGCTGCCCATGCTAATTTTTATATAGCCTAGGACACATTTGGTCTTCTGGGCTGAGTGCATGTTGCCAGGTCATGTTGAGCTTCTCGTCCACCAACACCTGTGTTTCTTTCCAGGGCACCTCTCAATGCCCAGCCTGTACCTGTGTTTGGGATTGCCCTGATCCAGGTGCAGGACCTTGCACTTGGCCTTGTTGAACTTCATGAGGTTCACACCGGCCCACCTCTTCAGCCTGGTAAGGTCCTTCTGGATGTCATCCTTTCCCTCATGTGTGTCAACCACGACACACAGATTGACGTCCTTGGCAAACTTGCTGAGGTGCATTCAATCCCATGTCACCAACAAAGATATTAAACATCACCTGTCCCACTACTGACCCTTGAGGGGTCCCTCATCACTGGTCTCTGCTTGGACAAGGAGCCATTGACCACAACATCCAGCAAAGTCCTTATCCACCAAATGGTCCACACATCAAGGGTTCAGCAACATTAGAACATATTTTGTTTTCTGAAAGACCTTATGTTGCCACTTACTCTTTTTCCACTGTTTTGACCTTTTGTCTTCCAGCTTAGTTCTATTTTTCTGAAGTCTTCCTTTACCACTGCAACCAACTTGGATTGTGTGGTTAAATAGAATCTGTGTAAGGCTGAACTCAGATTCCACTTTTTCTTAATTTGTGTTTTCTCCAAGTCTGTGCATGGAACTGTCAGATCAGCTACCAGCTGATTGTTCCTTCCTTTTTCTAGTGCAGAAGTCACATGTAGGTGTTCTATTTGCTGAAAGCATCCATATAGCCAGCAGAGGTACTTAAAACATATTTAATGAGTGGCATAAATTCACCTCAGTTCTTTAGTGATTTCATCTAGGCAAGCTATATATTGCCTGTCTGTTTGAAATCAGTATGGATTATTTGAAGTAGAATCACGCTTACTTGGAGTAAACTTGGTCTGGATGAACAAAAGTAGGTACTTAATTCAAGTGTAAGGTTTGTCATTGGACTTTCATCTTCAAAATTGGCAGTATAGCTTCTGCTTCAGTTTTGGTAAGCCCTGTATCATTTGACTCTAGGGCTGAAGTTCTGCTTGACAATAAGTAAAAGGTCATATAAAATTCTGGTTCTCCTACTGCTTTTTTGTTCCAAGTTCCACTAGTATTGTAAAATTAGATAGATAGATAGATAGATATATATATTCTGCTCAGAATTTTATTTTTGTGATATAACCTATTAACCATGATGAAACCATCCCTAACTTCCTCTTCGTAATCTAAAACCTGGTTGACAAGGATCAAAAAGTACATAATAATTACCCGAATCCCAAGATTCCACTAGCATTTTTAGCTAGAGCATCACGTATATTTGTTAGAATCTATATGTAATTGCTTTTTTCACCTTTTTTTTTTTGCCTTAATATGTGTGTGTGTGTGTGTTTGCTGTTCTCCCTTTCATTTGTTACAACATTAACTTTCTTCTAGTTCTGTGAAATTTCCTCAGCATTTCAGCAGTTAGGAAATAATTATTAACATTGCTTTGCCTTTCATGCCTTTCATTTATTTTTCTAATAAATCTTCAACCTGCCATTTAAAAATAAATGTTTAATTTTAGTTCGTGCAATTTCCTATCCTTTCATATTATTGATATAGTGGAAAGTAGTTCATGTTACATAATGTGAAAACAGTTGCTGTTTATGTTTTCCAAATATGCAGTAGAAAACTTACTGCTGTTCCACATTCTTTTACACAATTCTATTTTTCACATCTAGTTGTAAAGCAATACTAGTATTTGAAATATCGTTGTCTCTGATTAACTTAACATTCTTAGTTTCCACTGGATATATCTATTTACCTTTTCTTTCTTCTAAGTTCTTGAATATTTAGCTCTTCAGTTATACGCTAACTGTTGCCAGCTTTTGTGGCTTTTTTCCTCCCCCATTTGTTTCATGTTTTATTGTGCTGCTTTCTCTTCTTTTAGAAGATGGTAAGAAATGAGATGGGGATGCAGAAAAGCAATAAGTCTGAAGTTGTATGGCTGAGACAGGTTGCCATAACCATGACTGTGAAATTACAAAGCGGGGAGTCTTTTGTTCCAAGGATGTTTTTCCAGGTGCACTGGATCTGGCCCAGAATTAAGTTGACTATCTTCATAGCAGTGAAATTGTGCTATGTTTTGTGTTTGTGACTAAAACAGTGTGGAAAACATGCCAATGTTTGGGCTATTGCTCAGAAATGCTTGCACAGGATCAGGGCTGTCTCTCTTTCCCATTCTGCCCACGCTCCCATACCAGCAAGTAGGCATGAATTTGGGAGAGGACAGAGCTGGGACAGCTGATGCCGTATAATATTTAACATCATGCCTACCAATAAAACTGGGTAGAGGAAAAGAGTGAGATAGAGGTTGTTTTCAAAGCTGTTTATCAGAGACTGATCAGAGTTTTTGGGCTTTGGTGTGTGGTTGCCTTGACATATATATATTTTTAATCGTTATTTCTTACATTTTATAATCCTCACTTTTTTTTTTTCTTCACTTATTAAACCATCTTTATGTTGACCTACTGCTTTTCTTTCTTTTTCTCCTATTCTCTCCCCTGTCCCACTAGGGGAGGAGGCAGGGGGAAGTGAGCTAGAAGCTGTGTGGGTGCCTACCTGCTGGACATGGTCAATCCACAACAGCAGGATGGAAGAAAGAGCATATTAAGAGCACAATCTCTCAGTAATGGGGTTTTGAGTTTTGAGGGAATGAAACACTTTTTAGGAGAGGCAAACCAGGGAAGAGGCATTTGTACATGCACAGATGAAAAGAGAAGGACAGGATGAGAAAACTGTGATTGTTTAACCTTGAGAAGAGGAGGCGTAAGGTAGAGGATCTTAATGATGTGTCTAAAAGCCTGATAGGAGGAGTAAAGATAAAGCCAGACTCCTTGTGATGTCTGGTGAAGGACAAGAGGCAATGGACGCAAACTGAAATACGAGACGTTTCATATAATTGATGATAAAAAGAAAACTTTCCAGTTACAGGCTAATGTGCTGAAGGCTGATTTCTCATATCTGAGTGCAAAATGACTCTACAGAAATTGATACTGTAGTATCAATTAGTAGTATCAATATACGGTTAGTTCAATACCCACAGCTCTGTTGGAAACTGAGTGTAGAACGATAGCCTTTACACAAGTGCTATTTTGTAGTAGGAGTGCTGATAGATTAGTTTCATTCACAAGTACCAAAACTATGGTTTGGTACCGTAACCAAAAGATGACTCATTGTCCTGATTCAACCTGCTTTTTAGGTTCAACTTACTGGTTTTACTGCTGGCTTTTTCATTTGCTGACAGTTTTGTAGATAAGAGTTTGTTTATATTCTTGTGTTGCTGGCAGTCCCTGGTTTTCAGTGAGAGGGCCTGATTAGTCTTGTCTACTGAGATTATTTGTTAATTGTTGCTATTCAGGTATGTATTTCATCAAGGAAATCTTGATTGCTTGATTAAAAAGAAGAAATAGGAGCAGTCCATCTTTTTTTATACAAGTGAAACACTACACTTAAAAAAAAATTAACTTCCTCTTAAGTCAGCAAATGCAACATGAAATTTGAGGGATGTATATGGTGCACTTATGCTTTTGGTTAGTTTAATAGAAAAGTAGATGATTTTCATTTGATTAACTTAAAACAAAAACTTTCTCACTGATTTACTATCTGAAAGAATTGTTCATGGATGCTTTGTAGTGTAGCATGGGTTTCAGTCTGAGCTGGAGAGAATATTTTTTGGTGTGTAGGTGCATGAAGGCTGTGATCTGTTTGTGGTGCGTGCTGCCTCCCTCTCTGTGGATTCTCATTAGTTGAACATAAGGAGGCAGTTCTGCAGAAGTGGCAGTACACACAGAACTGTTGCATGAACAGGCAGTGCTTTTTGCTGTATTTCTGTACTCTCACATTGCACATGATGATTTTTCATCTATGAATATTTGAATTTTCTTTTTTCTGTAAAGATAGCTTGGGATGTGATACTGTGAAATACTGAATACTGCTTCTTTCTACATAAAATTGAGGGTCTCATATTATTCCACTGAGGAAGATAATGTGGTGATTATGTTAAAGATCTTCAATAACAGTTACGTTTAATTACAAAAATGCATAAAACTGTATTGCCAGAAGTACAAAAGGGATTCACAAGTCTTCTGCTGCTGCTTGTTCTGGTTATACTGGTCTTTTGCAACATGACTCTTCTAAAGACCCTTCCACATTCCTCAGTGCATTTCAGCCACATTCCTATCTGCCTTTGCCTGAAGCATGATGTCTGATGTCAAATTTCAGATACCTGCTCCGATGGAGCTACCTGACTTTTCCCATCAATATGTTGAGGCTGTGTCTAGAAACTTCAAGTTTGTTTTATCTGTCTCCAGCAGTGACCAGAACTAGTACATATTGCATGAAAACCCAGTCATAATGCAATGCTAAGAGCATCCTGTGAACGTTTTCCTGGGATGTCAGCAATACCAGCACACTGACACTAGGGACCACATCCCACATTAAAAGGCTTTGGTTGACAATTCGGCTGAAGTGCAATGTCAACAACTCTGGCAGGCTGCACAGAGGCATTTTGCCCGACACAGTGACCATACAGACTATGTGTGTACTCTGGAGCCTGGCCGTGGCCTCAGCATTGCCCCTTCCCAAGTAAGTAAATTGGGTGTAGACCTCCCTCCCCTCTCAAATGGGAGAGTTTTCCTAACTCGTCCTGAGTGATCTGGCTGTTATTGCCAGCCCTGTGCTTTTGCTTTGGGGTAATAAAAATCGAGATTTGGCCTCCTCTTTCCCGTATTTGTAAATTTGCCTAATACTGGAGTCTGACCGGTGGGAATTGAGTGCTCTCGGGTTTCGTTCACCTTGCCGGCTGGATAAGCCCCCCTGGCTACCCGGCCACCCTTTTCCAGGGTGAATAAAGACACCCGCGGGCACACCGCGCACGTTTCGGGTCCTTGCTGGCAGGCTCCGGGGGAGGGGCAGGCACGGACGGGGACGGGCACCGGGGGCGTCGGGACCCTGCGGCAGCGGCGCCGCCCGCTGCCGCCGCGGCTGCGGCACTGCCGGTACCGCTCGCCCGCGCCCGGGAGCGGAGCGGAGAGGAGGAGCGCAG
>VZTE01004972.1:1578-40010 GCA_013397775.1 Eulacestoma nigropectus | reverse complement strand
CGTGGCCCGGTGCCCGGCGGGGCGGCGGCGGCCGCAGCAGCCGCGCGGGGTGAGGCGGCCGCGGGTCCCCGGGTCTGCGCCGGGGGCAGGGGGAAATGGGTCGATTTAACAGGTTGCGATGGGCGTGTGGTCCGCGGAGCTCTTGGCACCCTCGTTTTTGCCGTTGAGGTAGGTAGGAGCAGGATTTTTGTTAGCAACTTGGCACTGCTGCTATTGCTAAATTGGCTTCTGATGCTATAAAACGCTTCCTAGGAAGCCGCGTCTTCAGCTGGGTGTCTGATAACTCTCGGGTATCCGGCAGCTGTCAAAAATACCAGGACATGTAGTTGTTTATCTCCAGCCCCATTCGGGCTTTAAGACGGTTCATACGCATAAGGAAATACCGAAACTTTTTAAAATGGTAGCAAGAAGAAAGGAGAACAAGAAATAGCTTTGAGTACGGCTCTAAAAGCAGTTTATTCTCCCCAGAGTGGTATTTTCTTCGGCAACGACCCTTACTTTAAATCACTTTTTTTCATAAAATTTTTGAAGGACCGGCACTTCCTTGTGCCAGCTTTTTAACTCTGTAATGTGGTATTATTTTCTTTTTCATATGTAATTTATGCATCATGGGACATTATTCCAATCTATTATTTACTGAATTCATTGTCTGAATCTATCGAGAGATTCTTTTATCCTTTTAATTTAATAGGTTCAGGATTCCTTGCAATTTTACAAATACAAATCGGGTTATGGAGTAAAGTAATTTTGGAGGGACTAACTAAAGGGAGACACTGAAATTCATGCCATTTCTAAGTTTGCAAGTCCTAAGTTAGAAGTCCAAGAAGGGATGAGTAGTTGATCGGGGTTTTAGATCTTTTGTGGTTTGGTTTTTGTTTGTTTTGTTTTTTGCTGCAGGGCGTGTGACATTTGCAAAAATTTGTCACTGTATCCTTCAAGGATCATGCTGTAATAAACAAGCAATATTACTAGACACATTTTTTTTCTTCCTACACTCTGTGTCGCTTGAATAATTTCGGTGTTCCACAACACAAAGGCCTTGTATCTTTGTGCATACAAAGTCGTTCAAGAGGATGAAATAACTAATTGGTTGTGAATAAAAGAAAAATCAAATGGCAAACAACTAAAATGTTAACCATGCTCAGTTGTATTTTTCCATAGCAGTACTTAATAAGTAGGTAGGTTTCAAAATACAGTTTTTGTATTCATACAGAACAGTCTGCTTCCAGGGTGTCTTATTTTACGGTTTTGGAAATATACTTAGCTATAGGTGTACTCCCTGAAGTCAATGAAAGGACTTATACAGACTTGCCCAACTTGCCTGAATGAATGCTAGAAACTTTTCCAGTGTGCTATTCCTTCATATGAACACAAGTTTCTGATATTTCTGGGTTATATGCTGTTAAGCTTCCAGTAGAAGACCTCATTGGACTTACGGGCTGATTCCATCCTTCTCCTAGAAGGAGAAAGATTCCATTTAGGCTTAGCATGAACCTTTGTGAAATCTGTGTTGTATTTTTTTGTGTGGTAAAAGGCAGCCTGGGTTTTAGGTAGCCTGCAATGTTCTTATATACATTCTATTATTTTCATGCCCCATTATGGACGAGGCATGAAAGCAACAGTATATCTGAGACTGAAAATCCTTTGCTAGAATGTATATATGTTTGGTTGCTGCTTTTATACTGGAATGGGGATAAATATCAGCTTTTCTCTGCCTGGATCTAACAATATCTTTTGAGTGAAACTTTCATTTCTAGTCAAGTCTAAAGTGTTAAAAATTACTACTGACAAGGTTGCAATAATTTGATTTTTGTAATCAGCAGGTCTTGCCTAAGCTCTGAGAGTTTGGGGTATATATAACATTATGCATTTGTGTCTTTACCTACAGGTAAAAACCAATTCTTCAGTATCTGAGGATGGATAAAGACTTCCGCTACTACTTCCAGCACCCGTGGTCTCGCTTAGTTGTGGCTTACTTAGTGATCTTCTTTAACTTCTTAATATTTGCTGAGGACCCAGTATCTCACAGCCAGACAGAAGCCAATGTTATTGTTGTTGGTAATTGTTTCTCCTTTGTAACAAATAAATACCCTGAAGGAGGAGGCTGGAGATTTTTGAAGGTGTTTCTGTGGCTCCTTGCCATTCTCACAGGACTGATAGCTGGGAAATTTCTCTTCCATCAGCGCTTGTTTGGTAAGTTGAAAGATGCATCTGCTGACTTCCTGGTAACGGCTTTCTGACTTTTCCTTTTACCTTTCTACTCGTGGCAATTTTGTAAGCTTTGCTTTTAATCACTTCTACTCTTTAGAGCTGTACAGAACTCAGTACATCAAAGCTTACAATATTGTGGAAACTAATGCCATGTCTACTTATGTGAGCATAATTCTCAATGATTTCAGTCAAAAAAGGATAAAAATAGTGAAAGCTGACATTTTAAATACTTGGGAGGTCAGTAATTTTCAATTTTTCCATGTTACGAAAGTACTTCTCTTCACCTTCAGACCAGTTTTTAGGTCTTATTATGTAACTTTCTCAGCAATTTGAAGAAAAATAATTCTTCCTTAAGGCGGCAACTCTGCATGTCTTGTCAAAAGACACTTAAGTGGAAAAAGTCTCTTGTAAGTATTAGCAGAGCTGTGCTCAAGAGCTCCCATGTGAAAATGGGAATTCTAGAGAGGCAGGACTTGTCTCTGTTTTAGTACAAGAGCAAGTCAGTAAAAAGGAAAGGCGAGAAATGGAGAAAAACGTGAGAGTAAATGCTTTTGTACACAAGATATGACTTAACTGAGGAACATACTGTACATGGACTAGCTGAAAGGAATAAAATGGCCCTGAATTAAATTCTGAGACTCAGAACTTAGATGTAAATATATAGAGATACAAAAATATCGGTCGTTGTCTTAAGTGTAGAGAATGTTGCATCTGAGGGCTTAAGGCTGTCTATGTTTTAGAGATAACTAGAAATCTTCAGTAGAAAAGATTTCTTTGTTCCTGCCATTTGCACTGCTCTTTGAAACGTCTGATTCTGGGTGTGTTGCTGCTGGTCTAGATGGATAACCTCCATATTCTTATACTGGTAGGACTGCAGGATGGATGGTTACTGGAACACCTCGAAGCACATGAGCAATAGGCCATTTCCTTAGTCTGTCTCATTCTATTAAGATCGAGAGAGAGCCACAATTGTTTCAATAAATCAAATGTAAAGCTGTTGTGTCGAGGAATGAAGAAGCAAAGCCACATTAAGAGACTTCTTTTAATACAGACTTCTCTTGAAGCACTTATTCTGAAAAATAATTAAGCATCATGAAGACTACTCAGCTATTTTACCATAATGTAATGGTAAATGTAAAGTGTTCCCATAGAGAGGACATTTTACCTGGAACAAGAGCTATCACAAGAATGTTTTCAATTCTGGCTTCCCCAGTTGAGAAATGATTTTGTTAAACTGATGATGTTTAAGGAAAAAATGATGAAACTGATGATAAATTTAGAAAATTAGCCTGATAGTGAGAGGATTGAGAGGATAAAGGGAAGATTAGATGGTGACTTGCTTAAATTTGAAGGACAGAACTTTCACTTCAGCAAATGTAATGCGAGGTCCAGTGCTTGGAAGTGACAGATAGCCAGCATTTTTTTTTATCTGAAAGGCTAGACAATCAGTGGAACAAGATTTTGTAGGATATAACCTCATCAAGACATGAATTTTTCTTTTTGAGAACATATTTGTCTGACTACAGTGTAATTATCTTCAATCTAGGTAGGTTATGATGATAATTCCTTCTGGATTTGTAAGTGAATACCATATGTAGCTAAATATAAAGTTTAAAGCAGTCTTACTGCCGAAAGGAGAAGATTTGTCCAGCCTTCAGTGTCTGCTGCTTTGTGCCTCTGTGCAGTTGCTCAGTGAAACAGGATCGAGAACTTACCCATATTAGCAGTACCCATCCTTTATTTCTGTAATGATCACATCTCTGGCCATACTGATGTTTGTGGCAATGCTAAGATGGGGTCAGCGTTGAGAGGAAACTAACAGGCAAGAAATTCACAACCCTAAAGGCAGTGCTGGTTTATGGGTATTTGTGGTTGTGGTCTGGGCAAGCGACATGGGCATAGGTACTATCTGATTTTAGGCTAGCTGCTGCACGTTGAGTTTCACGGCAATTTGAGCCAATGTAGATCTGTCACGACCCCACCCTCCTAACACCAGCCACATCATTTTGGTGCCTCCCTCGGGCCAATGCTGCTGTTGATGTGACAGCACAGCAAGCCAGCTCAGGCAGCCAATCTCACGGAAAACCAATTCCTTCTGCTGTCACCTACAGCAGCTCCTTGAACTGATGTGATCACTTGAGTGCCAGTGCTGATGAAGTGGCCAAGGACTTTGCAGCCAAGATGGCTGGGGGCCGTGGCAGCCATACCTGGTGTTGGCTCGAGTGTAGTGGGACTGCACCCACACAGCGCGTCAGTGGAAATGTGCTGTTGCCTGTGATACACTGCGAGCAGATGGCAGGCAGTGTGACTGAAGAGCTGACTGTATTGCTGACTGATGTGGCTGTGTAGCTGATGTGGATAGAGATTGCTTTTATGAGAATATGGGTTTACAACTTCAGTTATCTCTGTCTCCAGACGGTTTGTACAACTCATGCTGAAATATTTTCTGCCTGTTATTTGCTACTATTTTAATGACTTCATTGCCTAGAAATCGCTCCTTTTATTGAGATCCTCATCGAATCTATCCTCTGGATCTTCTGGAATCAAGCAGTTAATGAATTCCTCCTTTATTGTTTTTAATTTTCCTAGTCTATTTTTCTAAGGAGCTGCTATTTTTTTTTTTTCTATTTAACTTTGTTTTTTTAATGTATAATTGCTTGGGACCACTCTGCTTTTAAATTCTTGGTTATTTATTTTGGTTTTTTTTCTCTGCTAAACTCTGTTTGTAGAGGAAATTGTGACTGGTTGTTACTTGTGGCCTGTGTATATCTTCCTGCAGTCAGGAAACCAAATAGCACCAGTCAACCTGCCCCTGTCAGATCTTGGCTCTCAGTGTAGGCTGCAAATTGAAAATGAAAAGGATTAGTCTGCTCATCTCACATCTCACTTTATATGAAGAGGAAAGGAAAGGATATTTTTTTCTCTATGCCCTTTCTGCTTTTTTGTTCCTTGTCTTCTGTATTTCTTGCTGCTGAGTTTGCATAGGAACTAGAAAAATAGCTAGAACTCTGTCATAATACAGTTTACCGTCTATGACAGCTGCTGCCTGATAGCCGTGACTGTCATGCACTGAAAAAATAAAATAAGTAAGTTCAAGCATCTTATGTGTCTAAAAGTGGAATGAGACAGGTGCTGGAAATCTTCTTTAGGCTTCATCACTCTGAGTTTACAGAGAGATAAGAGAGTAGGTAAAGCATATTGATGAGAAGTAGAGATCTCCACTGGAGGACACAATGGGATGTTTTCTGTTGATAATACTCGTTGCAACCTTTGAACAGTATCATCTTCAGGGACTCATGACTTGAAACAAGATTAGAAAACAATTACTTTTCTTGTTCTTCAGTCAAGAAATGGCTTACTTCATTTGATAAACATCTCCCACGACAAATATGTCCATGGAAAATAGCCCTTATCTAGTACATTCTTTATATCTTCATGGCATGTGGTTGGAACAAATAGAATTTTAACACTGTCTTTTGGCTGTTACCCACTGTATTATTTTGATCCATCACTGAGCATATCTTCTATTTGCTTAGGTATAGTGTTCTGCTGTGCTTTTTATTTTGCAATGGAAAGTGAAAAGGTCATAGAAGAATATTGGAATTTTGGGGAAATGGAAAATAGAGATACATAGCCCTGGTTTGTTTTTTCTTTCTGCATGAGAGAATTACTTGAGATGAGGGAAAGAGATAATTTCTTGATTAATTTTCTGCTTTGTTAAAACCAGAGAAAGCTTACAAACTGACCCATTTGATGACACTATGCATTCAAAAAATGAATTCAAATCTTTACTTCAAAGAAATTCCTAAATAAACTTTTGCCTATTTTTCATATTGCTCTGGGACATTGTATGGAAAATAGCACACTCTTTAAGGTGTAGAAAGTGTATGTTTTAATTGGGACCTGCTTAGCATATGCACAGTTGCTGTTCTGCACTACTTCAGACCTAAGTTCCGAGTTCAGTGGGAATTTTTTTGGCCCCAAGTTCAGGCTGTGCATTTTGCATCAATATAGATCAACATGATCTATCATGTAAATTTAAAATAGTCTTCAATTTGAATAGACTTTTAGCATTATGCATAAATGAGCAGTATACTTTGAAAAATAATCTTAATTTTTTCAGTCCAGCATTTTTGCTTTGGCTGGTCCTTATGTGTACTAATCCTTACCTTATGCTGCATATTAGATACACTAGTTTCTAAAAACTTACTTACTACAAAACATACATGTTTCTACCTGCCCATTTTTCTAAGTGATTATAAAGATGTATTAAAATCTGTTAAAAGCCTGATTACAGAGACTGTATTTGTATTGTATTTTTATTTTAATCAGTTGCCAATGAGAGTGCTTAGATTTGTACTCGTAAGTTCCTTTCTAAATGGCATGGATGAAAACACAAAATACTTAAAACGTTCTAAAAAATTACAGAAAACAAGATATATATATAACTAAATCTATATTTCTTAAAATGGAGGAATCATAATACAGCAAGTAAATTAGAACTATTGTATAAATGTTGAATTTAATGGGTTGCTCTCTTACAAATGTTCACAGTATGCAGTTTGTTTAAAATTAAATTATAATCTGAGCTTCATAGACACTGGGATAAATGAATAAAGCACTCATTATAGGAATTGCACTGAACTGTGGGTATGCACAGTTGCAGATTTTTAAACGGACAGTAGTGCCATGCTGGGAGCAATTTCATGATAGTTGGTTTCAAACAAAACACCCACCAAGGATATGCTGTCTGAAAATATTACTTTTTTTGTTAAATATCTTATCTGGAAGGCTCTACAAGATCGTGCAAATGTCTTAAAAGCAGACTCTTTAGTGTCTGCTTTTATGCTGAAATTTAAGGGGTGTATCAACTGAAGGGTAAATCAACTAAATGAAGATTGAGAGAGGAAATTAGGCAGACTGGGATTTAGTCAGGATGATGGTGCACTACATAGGAATAGTGAATGTTAGGCAGGTAACAGGATAAATTTGTACAATATTACATATATGATTAATTAATATCCTGATATATTAGGGGTCATGTTAGTGTAAAATCTGGGCAGTGGTATTGCTGCTAGTGTTGGCATATCACTTTTGTAGTGATGTTTGTGACATAGCTAATGAACCATGGGATCTGTTTTGCCAAAGAAGCTTCCCATAGACTTGTTAAGGTTTTTGCATGGTTGTTTTTCAGCCAGATTGTTTCCCATTCTTGTTTGATAGTAGTGATAGGAAGGAACAGTTGTACCACCATCTATAGAAACAAGTGATATGCGTATGGCAATACTTGCATAAAATTCTGACGTGATTGATAGAGCATATTCTTTTCTGTTGTTAGCTCTGTGTCTTACATTACAATAAGAACTGTCATTTAATACCCAGCAACTTTGTTCCTGCCCTTTCTTTTCCATTGATGACTTCAGCCTAATAGAAAAAAACTAATCTGATAGCTGGTGAAAAATACTGTCTTCAAGAGCCTATTCAGTATTTTAATAACAATGACCAAGTTAATACTGTTGAAGGTATTCAAGGTCTACTGTGATTGCCTCACAGTCAATGCACCTCTTTTGTTCCATTAAAATGTTGAAGCAATACAATAAAATTATTTTGGTCCTACAAAATGTGTGCCAAGGGGCCAGTCTAACAGTTTGCTAATAATAACGCACAAATGACTGTAAGCAAGCATTTCTGAGAGCCAGAATCCTCAAATAAATAAAAAAAAAAAGCAACATAAAAAGAAGAAGCTCTCAGCCAGCCGCTGAATGAGTTGCAGGCTCATCAGATTCCAGCTCTGGCAAGCAGACAGTAATTAAGATATCAGTTTATTTTAAACTTTACATCGTTCATGAGGGAGACCACAAGTGACCTTTCAAATATAAATGAAAATCATGTGAGTGACCTCCTAATTTCTTTGCTTTTATTTTTAGAAGAGCCACAACATCTCATTGCTTCCTCTTTTCACACTCAATGAGAAGACTGCTGTTGCCTGCACTTAGCCTTAGTTGTGGAATCAGTCTTTGGGTAGGAAATTACAGAGTTTAATTGGAGAGATACAGGCAGTAGCTACAAAAAGATTATTCTCTCTTCAATGAAAGCTTTGATTCTACTGGAGGTGCATATCCCACTCCCCAAGCAGTAGCATAAGAGTGGAAGAAGAGCTACGTGTGTCAGATTTTCCACAATGGGAAAGCTCTAGATAATGTTTAGCATCCAGTGACTGAAAAATAAAAATAAGTTCATTGCTACTTCGTATTGATGTGTCAAATCTGTGTTTTGATCTTTTTGACATGACTTTCAGATTTTTCTTTCCGTTTGAAGCTGGGAGTGATTTTGAAATGATGCCTGCCACTTACAGGAATGATATGTCTCCATTCCCCAATTTCCAGAAATAGAAGTGAGCTTATTCTTAGTAGATGCAGCCTGACGGGCATAGTGCAGGTGCAGCCTAGAGAAGGGGCAAATTTCATGTATCATTATCCCATACAAGGAGGAGATGGAGAGGATATTGGTGTGCAACATCACCTTGCCATGTGCCTGCTGGAGAGTCCCTAGGAGAACATGATTTCCTTGGTCATGTGGTATCCTTTTGAAGGTCCCCTTAGGCTGTCAGGGTGACATGAAGGTCCTTCACATGCATACCAACATTGCTCTCGGTGTGATTCTGCTGGTACCCCAAGCAGAATCCAGCCTGTGCACTCCCCAGCCTGTGCACCTGCCTTATAAAGTTTGTGGGGTTTTTTAATTTTTTTTTTTTTTTTTTATTCCAGAATGAAAAAAACCCTTAACATTCTGGTCCTTAAAAAACTTTGAATACTTTCTCAGGATTTAAGAACTATTTAGCAAATAGTAACTGTGGTGTATACATTTCTCATAGATATTTTACATATGGCAAAAGTAAAAAAGAATTTGTAAATGTATTCACTAACCAGAGTGACTTTCAAGGAGGAGGGATCAGTAATTGTTCCCTATGACACAGGTAGGGCAAACACGCAGAGTTTCTAAGTGTGATTGCTGAGACATGAGAGGCACATGCCCTAATTTCAGATACTGGAAAACAGAATTTTCTGCTTTCTTCTTTTTCTCTTTTCATTAGAAGGGGCAGTGCCCCTTCGCCCATTGAGTAACTCATGCCAGGGGATGGCAGGAACAGCAGAAACTTTCCTGCTTTGAGGATTCACACTCTCCCTGGTGCCTTTATGTGGGAAAGGAGTCTCCCAGGAGCAGGCTGGACATCTGAGTAGAGGTAGCAGCAGAGCCTTGCATTCATCTTTCATCTGCAACACTATGCTGTGATCTTTCGAAGTGGCCAAGAGCTTAGGGCTTTTTAGGCTCACTTATGTACATGCTAAATAATATTTTCTATTTCTGGAACACTGATGCAATGTCTGTCTACTGTGAAGCACACTTTCGTTTAGTAGTAAAGCAAAGAAGACATTAAATCTGTACAAGATTCAGGTAAAGTCAAACATGCTAAACAAATAATGAAAAAAATAATTAGGGCAGTGAGGAAGTAAAGAGATGAGGCAAGATGGAAAAAAACATTCCTAGAGAAGCACAGCAGCAACAATATTTAATTTTAGCTTACTTGAGTAAAAGGCCTAAAAATTGAGAGACCACAGTTTTAATTAACAAAATCCCACAAATATCCTAGCTCTTTTGCTAGTCTATGCTTGTAGATGTAAGTGACAAAAAATATGTATATTACTTCACACCTGAAAGTGTAATGTGCTAGAGGTATAGAAAAGGGAGGAGGAACTGAAAACTAGTATTTTATGTGGAATGTCTGTGGAGTTCCTGACCTGGGGAATTCAGGGCTTAGCACAACATGCACTTTTGTGTCACTTACATACAGCAAGTAAAAAAGTGTTTACAAAGAATTTTCTCCATGCCTACCACTTTGCTTTGTGTCATCCTTGATAGGCTCCAGCTGAGATTACTTTGAAGTGGTTTGGAGCTTATATCCCATGAGCCTTGTCTCTGTGGCAGCCAAAGGTGGAATAATTTTTATCTAAATAAGAGGTCACTTCTGTATGACTTGTCAAAATTGAGAGAGTAAAAGAGGAGTGCTACTCTCTTTGGGATGTCTACAGATTTCCATCTCTTAGGCTGCAGATAAAAAACAAACTTCTCTCGAGACTGTGTTTCTGATTGCCTTGCTAGGGCACACACCAGAGTGAATGCGAGCGTCCGGGGTCTCTGCAGAGGGAAGGGCTACACTGCCTATGCAAAGAGCTGACCAAAGCAGCCTATGTGTACCCAGAGGTTATCAGAATGCCACTCTGGGTATCAAACTAAATCAGAACTTGGCTGAGGCTCATATAAGCTTGTGTATAAAAGATGAATTATTGATCATTGTATTTCTAGATGCAGTTTGATTTCCCAATACTGTTGGTGGTGTGGGGTTGGTATAGATCATATGCTTGTGTTTGTGTGTTTGTCTTAGTTTTGTTTGGTTTTTTTTGTTTTGTTTTGTTTTGTTTTTTTATGTTGGACTCTCCTTCTACTTTCAGACTTCAGATAAGTGTACAAGTTTTTGTTAGGGATGTATTCTTTCTTAATTTACTCCAGGAATGGATTTAGTGGTGTTAGGTGTATGATTGGACTCAATTTTAGTAAAAGTCTTTTCCAACCTAAATGATTCTATGATTCCTAACTTTACAAAACATGAGGTTTGTTAGCTTCACCACAACTTCCATGCCTTACCTTCCAGCAAAACTAACTAGTCCTACTCAGATGGGATTTTGATTTATCAGAAAATGAGTGTTAACAGATCTGTTATTTTCATGCTGTGATAATGGTTATAGCAGACGAGGTTCAGCTGTTTTACAGCAAGGGTGGCTGCTGCAATTACATACAGACTGTGTAAACTGGCCAGAACCACAGTTAAAATTAGCTTTTAACAGCAATCCGGACAGAAATAATTATCTTTCAACAGAGGAGCACCTTCTAGTGGTCTCGAGTGAACATGGCAGCTAGCTAAACAGTTTTCTAAATAAAGAGAGCTAAATATGCTAGATAAAGAATAGCAATGCATATTTCTGTACACTATTTTTATGATTAAACTGGTCATTCATTTAAAAACAAAGGAAAAAACCAAGACTGAGTAGAGAAAGCATATACTGGGAAAAAATGAAAACATTTTTCAATTACAGTATTTCCTGTTCCTTCCCTCCTCCCTGCCGACCTACTAGTTTACTAGCTTTTTATAAAGTTAGCTTGAAATAGTGTTTTTGTATGTTCTACTTTTAACCTTTGGCTTTCTTAGTAATGAAAATTTCTCTTCATTATACACCAGCTCCAAAGGACATTTGCAATGGAAATGTTACTTTGTTCAGTTTCACTGATCATTAATGCAGTTTCTCCAGCCAGATTATTCCTAGTAAATATAGACTTTGCAATATAGTATTTGCCCTGGTTACTTTTGCAAATAACATAGTATCAAATTATTTAAAATCCAAATTTTCCTAAGTTACTACTAAGTATAGAGGCTATAATGGTTTAGTCTAGTCTGTGGTCTCTTTCAAACTGTAGATAGTAGATAATCCTTTTTGGACATGATTATATAGTGTACCTAATACAAATGAATGATGTGCTATTTCTAGAAAGAAAAATTAAGATTAATAAGCAATGCTTAATATTATGTCATTGCAGGATATTTGTGAATTAGTGGAAGCTAACTATATGAAACATATTTGTACTTAGATTTTCATGACATTTCTCTGAATTTTGCAACTGGGTGAAAAACATCAAGTACAAAACCTCAGATTTTCGGGTGATTAAAAGAAGATATAACTATTTGCTTTTTGACTCTATAAACATATTCTTGAGTTATCAAAGTGATAATCAAAGGGAACTTGACCTTTTTTTCTGAAGAAATTTTTCAGCAATTGGAAGCTTCAGCCCAAAGCTGAAATAAATCTTGCGAACATTTTAACCCATGAAAGCTAATTTTGTATCATTTGTTTTGGTGGTGTCATTATAAAATAGGTTTGTTGAAACAGCCAGTAATTTGGCATCCTCCATTCCATGCTAGGAGGTCAAAGGAGTGGTGAGACAAAGTTAATGGACTTTTGGGGTTGCCAATGACTTCCGTAACCGTAGGGACAATATTCTGCAAAATATTGCAAGTGCTACACAGTCACTTGTTAGAAGTACAACTGCCTAACTGTAAGACTGGTCCAAATCTGGCAGAATAATAGTCAGCCTTCCTGTGTAAGATCTGTGCAGCTTGCAGCCCATACTAGTTCTGACATAGGACTGGATTACCTGATCGTATCCCTTTTTGCTGCTCAGACAAGTGTTGATCTGGATGCATATATGGGTGCCAGTTGAGAAATGTGTAACTTAGGAAACAACAGTTTTCACTGTGTCTGGAAAGCCTCAGGTCTATATGCATACCCCTGTATCCCACTGTGGGCTAGAGACCGTCTTTTTTGTCACTAGAATGTGCTTCCTCTTGGTCCCACAAAACCAATTTTCCACTTGTGTTTTGCAGTGGAAACACAGACATGCTCAGTAGCCCCTGGGGTTCCTGTTTGTCCACTGTCGGATCTAGTCACAGTCTCCATAATAGACAGCAGAGTTGCAAATATTTATTGGGGACAAAAAACAAACCCCATGCTTAGTCAGCTTTGTTTTCTGTCTCAGAATTCTTTATAAATGTTTATTTTAAAGGGCTGTTTAGTGGATACATTGTAAGCAATTCTATTTACTATTAAAAATAAGCTTGTGAATTGGCTACAGGAGAAAAGAACAAACAGTATAGAAAAAACCCTGATTATTTTGACAAGTTTTTGCAGAGCATCATTTAACTGGTATTGAAGAACAGAGATTTCAGCACTGCCCTTCATAGTTCGGCATCAGCATTATACAGGCTATAAATGTTTATAAATGTTTATAAATGTAAAGGCTATGTTTTATCTGCTACGAAGTTTGGATTCCAAAGAATTCAAAGAAGGAAAATGTGGTTTCTGGAGGCATGACATATACGGTAATAAAACATTTTAGCTCTAAAATTAAAAAAAAAAAAAGGAGGATCATGAAATTACTTTTATAGGTCTGGTAGTTAAAAAACCCATAGGTTTCTTAAAAATGCTAAAAATTCTAAAAGAATAAAGAGTGTGACCATATAATTAAATACTTACATGCCCTTTAACCAACTTTTTTTTTATTATACAGTGAGGCCATTTAAAGAGAGAATTATTTTTTCACGTTAATTTTGTAACCTGGGATTGAGTCACACAGAATTAAAAAATCTACACCTCAGGAACAAATGCATTAGCATTTTCTGTTGCTAACACAGGGTTTTCAGTTACTTCCCCATTAAAAAATGTTCTAAAACATTACAGGAAATCAATATCTATTTTTACAGGTTTCCTTTTATCTGCATCAGCACAACTGTCTAAACCTGAAGTAATAACATCAGTAATAGTAAAGTCTAAAATTAAAACCGTATGCTAAATATCTATAATGGAAATTGAGAGGTGCAGAAAAATTCAGAATTAAGCCTGCCTACACACTAATTCTGGCATAGCTTTTAGTCTTCCCACATTATCTGCATTTTACAACTCTTCCAAATCAGCAGCCTGAAGTACTGCTTCTAGGTAATAGCAATGACATTAATATAAAGTAGAGATGTGGTGCCTTCAGGACTCCCCCTGCAATGTTTGATATGGCAGATGGCACTGACCATCACCACCCTGCTCTTGCTTGCCTCTGGGTAATCCATTAAGAAAAGAAATTGTCAACTCCTTCCTTGCAGCAGCAAAAGTCCATCCTCCTGTTCTTGTTTTGGTATTAAAAGATGAATGTGCATTCTTTCGAACATTTCTATTCTTTTCTTCTTTGAGAAATAGCAAGCAATCTTTAAAGGCTGTGTGGCACTTCTAAAATGGCATTTCTTTCTCTAAGGAAGGCAGAGTGCTATGCATTTCACCTGTGTGCACTCACCTGCAGTCTCTAGTTCAGATCAGGCCCTTGAGACCACCAAAATCAGGTAAGACAGGCTGCACAAGAAGCCCAGTGGAAAGACATCTGTCTATGGACATCAGTCTTCTGATCGGTGTTGACTGAACTGGTGGGAAACCAGAGACCTAAGTTCCCATTGTCTTAGCACACAATGTTCCGTGCGAGGACATCAGTTTTCTGGCTGGGTCAGTAGCTGAGACCTTGACTGTTACCTTCTGTGACATTAGGCTGTGTTTTACCTTAGACTGCAAAAGCTGAGAACTGCAGTGCTCCCTGATTAAGGTTCACCTTTCCCAGCTGGAGGAAGCCCCATCTATGCTGAGTCATGTGAAGTGGAAGGGAGCTGGTAAGTGCCAAGTTGGGAGAAGTCCTGAAAGGAGAACTTGGGCGGGGGGGGTGTGTATAGATTTGATAGGTCCCTGCATGAGGTCACCATATCCCATCGTCTCTTGGTTGCAGGCTCCAGGCAGAGCACAAGGAGACTTGGCCACTCAGTCTTGGATGTTTCTTTAAAGCAGGAGCAAACAAGCTACATTTCTTTACAAGGCAGATGGTGGACTTAGCCATATCACCTGCTTCTGCTGTGGCCAGCTGTAGAATCAGTCTGGGCATATTTTTATTCCTCCCTGGAGAAATTTAACTTCCACAGATGAAAGCAATGTACAATGGTGAAGTATTTTAATAGCATTGTGGTATTGTTTGTTATAGTTTTTTGCCAAGTGAGATGATTCTGAAGCATGGCAAAGAAGAACTTTGATATCAGAATACATTCATTTATGCATATTAAAATGAAAACCAAACTTTTAGGAGCATCTGAAGATTACTGTTTTAGAAAAACAAGTTCCTTTCTTAATAAGTAAAAATTTCAGTAGTTTCTCTGTGAGATGAAAGTATTGTAAAGACAAATATAGAATATAAAGATTGCTTTCCTTAGCAACTTCAGGAAATTTGTAGCAAAATTTATGTCTTCAACTTAGAGACTTTTGGTTTAACAATTTTTGCTTACAAAACAATGCTTAATTTACAATAGTAAATGAGAAAGTTGTTTCTCTGACAACAGCTGAGTACATACATAAAAGGTCAAATCTTTCAGGCCATGGTCTATCTTGTGTTCATTGAATGTATTATGAAGATGTTAGAATATCTAAATAAGGTACACAAAAGCTACCTAGACCTTGCAGTCAGTTTTGTGGCCTAGTACATTACTAAAATATACAATAATGTATTCAAACTCATAATAGTTAGGTATTTAACTGGATACCGTGTCCTCAGATTGAATTGAAACAAAGATCTGTGAGAAACCTATATTGCAACATACTTGTTATAGTAGAAGATGTTTACTTTGGCTCTTGGCTGTTTAGTTTATTGTTCACTTATTGTAGCAAAATGAAAGAAACATTTAATTTTATTTATGTCATTCTATCTGGGTAATATTATAATAAAACATTTTAGGAACATGTATTTCAAAGTAAAAATATCACCAAGTAAATATGAACAGATGTCTTGTGCCTTCTAACTGTTACTTTGCAGAAAATCTTTGATTTCAATTAGGACAACATTAGCATTAGATCAGCCTGGTTGAACAAAAATGCTTTTAAAAAGTATGTTTAATTGGTTATATAAACATTTATAATCAGGAAAACAAATGTCTAGAATCCTTGTCAGCTACTAGAGTATATTCACCCCTAAGTATTGGGGAAAACAGGAACAGCTGAGGGTAAGAGATGGAAGGATTTTTCTAGAGTTTTGTGTCCTGAAGATGGTTTTTTAAAGATTATGCAGTGTTTTTAGACTCATCCCATCTCTCACAACAGAGGCATGTTGTGTGAGATTTCCAGGCTGGGAAAACAGACAACAGAGGCACCATGGCACATATGTGCTTTGTAGCACTGCCCTCATCTGCTTTTTTTCCCTCTGTTCTTCATTATTCAGGTTTGGTTGAGACTAATCTTTTCAGAAGCATGAGGTTGTTTCTTCTCTTTTCTTTCCCCTTTTTCTCTTACGTGTGTGAGCATCTTGGGACCTCTGTTATAGATGGCTTTATTGATAGATAATTTATGAGCTTTATAGAACGGCGTGAACACAGACAATGCAGGCAAACAGACATGAAGGCAAGGATTTGCTTATGTAACACAGTTTATTTCATATTTTTCTGTAAGTGGGACACAAAAAAGCAGCAATGCAGAAAAATGGATTGTATTAGCATCTCAGAGTCCAAACAGTTTGTGCCTGTTCTGCAGGTGAGCCCAGAAGAGTGAACTGAGGAGCCTAGGATACCCACCTTACTCAGTCTCACAAAAGTGAACAGGAGGAGCCTCCAGCTTGTTCCTCCTTGTTCCCAACAAAGTGGTTGCTGGGGCCCTGCTGCCTATATCTCTTGCTCATATACTTGCAGGGGGCAGGGAGGATCAAATGATACACAACAGAAATCAGATAAAGTCATGATAAAGCCATAAAATCATTTCGTTTGGGGAAGACTTTTAAGATTGAGTTCAACCAGTACTGCCAAGTCCACCATAAGATCACGTCCTTGAGTGCCGATCTACGTGTCTTTTAAATACCTTTGGGAATGATGACTCAGCCGCTTCCCTGGGCAGTCTGTTCCAATGCTCAGCAACATTTTGGTGAATAAATTTTTCCTAATATGCAATCTAAACCTTGCCTGGTGCAACCTGGGACCATTTCCTTTTGTCCTGTCACTTGTTACCTGGGAGAAGAGGCTGACTCTGACTTTGCTACAACCTCTTGTCACGAAATTATAGAGCGCGATAAGGTTTTCCCTGAGCCTCCTTTTCTCCAGGATAAACACCCCAAGCTCCCTCAGCTGCTCCTCATAAGACTTGTGCTCTAGACCTTTCACCAATTCCGTTGCCCTTCTCTGGACACGCTCCAGCACCTCAATGTCCTTGTTGTAGTGAGGGGCCCAGAACTGGACACAGGATTTAAGGTGTGGCCTCACCAGTGCCAAGTACAGGGGGACAATCCCTGCCCTGGTCCTGCTGGCCACACTATTGCTGGTACGGGCCAGGTGCCATTGGCTTTCTTCACCACCTGGGCACAGCTGGCTCATGTTCAGCTGCTGTCAACCAGCACCCCCAGGTCCTTTTCCACTGGGCCACTTCCCGTCCACTCTTCCCTCAGCCTTTAGCACTGCATGGGGGTGTTGTGACCCAAGTGCAGGACCTGGCACTTGGCCTTGTTGAGTCTTGTACAACTGGCCATGGCCTATTGATCCAGCCTGTCCAGATCCTTCTGCAGGGCCTTCTTACCCTCCAGCAGATCAACACTCCCACCCAGCTTGGTGTCATCTGCAAACTCACTGAAAGTGCACTTGATCCCCTCATCCAGATCATCAATGAAGATATGAAACAGGACTGGCCCCAATACTGAGCCCTGGGGAACCCCGCTGGTGCCTGGCTGCCAGATGGATGTAACTCCATTCACCACTGCTTGCTGGGTCTGACCATGCAGCCAGATTTTTACCTGGAAAACTGGGCACCAGTCCAAGTCATGACAGCCAGTTTCTCCAGGATAATGCTGTGGGAAACTGCCAAAGGCTTTACAAAAGTCCATGGAGACAACATCCACAGCATTTCCCTCATCCACCAAACAGGTGACCCTGTCATAGAAGGAAACCAGGTTAGATGTATACTATTTCATTGCAATTTTTATCTACTGAGTTAGCTGAGGTCTGGATTAACTTGCAAAAACAGATCCCTGCCTGTCTGCTTCCCCAGTCCTTCCCTGCTCACTGGCACAATGCAGTAAGTGCTCCTTGATGCTATCCCAGGCCCATGATGACAGGTGCTGGCATAGCTCCATCCTGTGTGCCCTGGACCACGCAGCTCTTTGGTAGGGTGATGCCGACAGAAGAGGAAAAAGCATCTCATTTTGCATCTTTCTATTTGACTATGCTGCACAGTTCAGTCACACTGAAAATATGAATGTCACCCTTAGTTAAATACATTTTATGTTCTAATTTCCTGACCGGAGTGAAAGTTCTTCCTAGTCTTGTTTTGGTTTTCTGTCAGACTCACATTGATTTTAAGGCATTTCCTAACTGTTGCCTTAATTTTTCTTTTTACACTGTGAAATACAGGCAGAGAAATGCTAGACTTTGCTTGACAATTTCTGCAATATGCATTTATGCTGGTAGCAATTGTGGAAGGGGTTTTTGTGAAGCTCTGTAATTATTGTATGTCTTCAGCTCACTGGAGGGTTTAAATCCAAATTTTAATCAAAATTTTAAATTTTATTCTTTCCAGCTCTGGGTACTTTTGAGCACAGTCTTCATTCATACGTTTTGTAAGGCAGCACTTCCAAGAGGAAACAAATCCAATTTTTTTCCAAATTCAGGAAATGAGTTTGATAGTGTTTTTTACAATTTCTTTGGACTTGAGTGTTTCTTTCTTCTTTAACAACATATTTTTCTAATGAGACTTGCTTATTATTTAATAGTAACATTAACTTCTATATTGTAGAGATTACCCAGTGAGAATAAAATTAACTGTCTGAACTGAAAAACAACTCTTTTTCTATTAAAAATCTCAAGAAATTTAGACTAGTTTCTGGTCTTACCTACTGTTGTCTCTCCTTAAAAAGCTCACACATTAGAAACTGAGTAGAAGCTGAGAATTCCTGCTTCCCAGATTATTTGTGCTTTTAAAGATAGATTGAAAGTTTAAAGGGGAAAGTGTTTGATTTTGGAAATAGCTTACAGTTTACAAGCTTGGGTGCAATCCGTTGGGAGCAATAAACTCATTCAGCCTAGAGCATCACACCAATCTCTCCTTTTCTATCCTTGTCCTGCTGAGATCTCCTTTGTTACTAAATGCATTGCCTTTGTTTCTGTATCAGTCGGAAGTGTACGTGTATACGTGTAGTTAATTGCCCATGGGTGTCCATTCATGAGTTAAAAAGCTCTCTTTTTAAGTAGAGAAGCCAATGCAATGTTAATAATTTTCTCATGTTCCCAATAGACAATTAAATTTTTAAAAAAGTAATATTTTTCTTTTAAAGTAAGAAAAATTGAAATATTAAGAAATAGCAAAGGAAAGAAGCAGTACTTAGAATGAGGTGAGTACATATAGGCATGCAATTTTTCTGTGGGATTCTGTGAATGTAGTAGTACATCCCAACACTTGTAAAGTGTTTCAGATTATCAGGACCAGTTTTTTTTCTTGTCACAGTCACAGACAATTAAAAAAAAGTTGTTCTAGATTTTATACATATGTATTTAGTCAATAAAATTGAAACATAGAACAAGAGAGATTCAATACCCATGGAGAATAGAATAATTTTCTAATACATACAAAGAGAAAATTGTATTAAAAATGCGTAAATTAAGGAATTAAGACTGTATGAAGTATATTAAAATCTATTTCATCATCAGTAACTTCTGAAAGTAAAGTTAATGTGCTCACTGATACATGGGCTTTCATAATTAACAAGGTAATGTGTGGAACTTGGCAAGAAAACAAGTCAGCAGGTGGCTGATGATTGGAACACGATTATTTTGCCCATACAATGTGATGAAAGAACACATATTTAATGACTCTTGAAGGTGGATATTCTGATGACTGTTGTGCTGCTTGAATGATTAAAATGCATTGTAGTCTAATTATCTTGGTCCTGAAACTGTGATGCTAAGACCCCAAAGGAACAGGAGAAGAAGCACTTCTGTGTAGTGGCATCTCTTACCTTTCTGCAGCTAAGACACCTTATTATTTCAGAGCTTTTCCTGTGCACACTTCTCCCTGTTGAGGAGTTCAGAGTTCATGGCAGAACACGGGCTCCCCTGAAGCAGAACACTATTTACAAACAGCTGTAGTTGCCCTGGATTTGGGGGAACCCCTGCTGCCCAGGAGAAGACTTAGCAAAGCTCTCTAATCCATGCTTGTTTATTTCATGAGCAGATTCACTGTGGCTCTGACTACCCTCAGGGACTTTATCTTACTATTTACTTTTTGTTTGTTTGTTTTTGGAAATGTGCTGTATTTTCCTGGGTTAATGAGGTTCCACTGCTAGTGGAACTCTAGTGCAAGCAGCATTAAAATGAAGTACTTGTAGAAAGCCTCTCTGCAAATGCTCAAGCAGTTCAGCTGTAAGCATTATGACAGTTACTAATTGCACAATCACAATCACAGCAGCACTTACAAACAGATGAAGAAATAATTAGCAGAAACTATAAGAAGGCTCCTCAACACTGTCTGCTCTTAATCTCACTGTATTTTTCTCACCCAGAATTAAAGGAGCTACTCAGAACTTTTCATCATTTTTTATTCCATGTTACATGTACATACAGATTATTATACACATTATACATTATACATACAGACAGTGTATTATGTCACTGTTGAGGCGGTCACGACATGTATAAACAAAGTAACAACTCCAGGCAAGGGCAAATGCAAACGCTCCCTTTATTTCTACAAAGCCCCCTTTTATACAGTGTCCTGGCACCTGTGCTATGTCTCTATTGGCTTCTAAGTTAACACTCCACAAAACAACTGGTTGCTTGAAACTAACACCCATCTCATACAATCTAAAGCAACAAACAGCTCCCTCGAGCAGCTATGCATTCTTTCATCTGATGTTTTGATTTCTTGCTTCTGTGGATGCTAAAATTCTCACGACTACAAACCGAATTCCCTGAGGTACAAAGAGATATGTGTCCAAGTAAGCTCTGTGCAACTTTCAGAGCTGTTGTCGGTTTCCACAGTATTATTTCACAATAGATTAGGCTATGACAACAATATTTAAAATGCCAATTCGGTACAGCTAGGAGCTGCTAGTGTTTCTTTTCATGTTAAGTTTTACTCTGCATTTCTGTGTATTCTTGCTTATTCAAGAGATATCTGTAGAATATGGGAGGCCAAATACTAAATGGTCTGATGACACAAAGCCAAATGAGCAGTTGGAGATGCAAGTCTTTGTAGGCTGGTGTTTAAGTCATTGTTCTCAGGGACGAAGTGATGTCCCTTCCCCTTCCTGTCAGACAACAGCAGTACTGGCATTTGGGATGACATTTTATTCTTTTAATTCTTTGATAGAATGTCTTATTTGCTATTGTAAAAATGATTGGGTCAAGGCAAGTGTTGATGCTGCAGATGATCTCTGTGACTTTGTAAATGGCACTTAATGTGCATATATTCCCACAGGGTGGCTGACAATTAATTTTGTAAATTAGTATCACCATCATCATAACATGGTAAGGTATGAAAGAAACAGCAAATACAATCATAGCAGCTGAAATCAGTAACAGAGGTCTAATAAGTCTGTTCCTTCTTTGCTGACGTTTACTGAGCTGTAACAAGGCTTTGAGAGTCAACATATAGCATGCAAAGATGACTGAGGCTGGAATTAGGAATCTCAATATAATTTTGGAGAGCATGAATGGCACTGCAAATTGTAATGGTTCTTCAGTGCTAGCCAGGCAATTAACGATGTCATGCTGTTTTCTAGCTGCAACTGTGTAGTAAATCTCAGGTATAGATGCAATCACTATGAAGATCCATATCCCAATGGTACAAAACACAGCCTTTTCTTTGTCCCACCATGTCAATGAAATGATGGGATGAACAGCACCTATGTATCGGTCAAAACTGATGAGTGTCAGGAAATACACACTTCCATAGATATTAATACTAAAAAATAGGCCTATGATCTGATAAAATGCTTGACTGAAATAGACAGATAACTTCTGGATGCTATGATATACTGAAAAAGGTGCCATGAGAGTCCAAGTAAAGTCACACAGTGCCAAATTAAAGAGAAATATGGTATTGGTAGTCCATGTCTTCATGCAGTAAACATAATGTCGTAGTGCAAGTATATTGCCTAGAAATCCTGTTAATAAAGTGAAAAGGCAAACCAGAATCAGCAAATAACAGTACCACTCCAGCTTAGGATTTCTGTTGCAAATGAAAATAATGCATGTGCCATTCATCATCTGTTCATGGAGTATGCCTGAAGGGAAAAGAGAGACCAACAGCCTTTAAAATAAAAATTGAGTCAGATACATTGAATTTAAAATTCAAAAATTATTAGTTAAATTCAGTGTGTTTGAACTGGGAAAAGAATTCAGAACACAGTATAATGTACAACCTCTCTTCTCTGTCTGAAAAAAATGTAAAGTCTAAGTAGGTAACACAGCTTACTCTACAACACCCACACAAGCAGATCTTCATGAATTTATATGCAATTTTATATACTTTCCTCTCTGCTATTTACTGTAGTGGAAGATGGATGAGATAAAAAAGCATGCACTCTCAAGTGCAAACAGTGTCCCTTGGCCACTAATGTGTCTGTATCTATCTTTGGAAAAAGCAGAAGAGGTGACAGAAGGACAGTAATTGCCCATGCTCATTCCATCATTGCTTTTATTGCCTTGAGTATCCATATGGGGCCTAGGGGCAAGTTTTATGTGGGCAGCTGTGCGGTGAGCTGTGACTGAGATCAAGCAGACAGCATCAAAACAAATGAGGATGAAGTTCTGCTTTTAGTGAAGGCCACAGAAACTTTTCCATATATAGTGCTAGACAAAGTGCTTTTTTTGGATATTTTTCTTTGATTTTCTTCTGTAAATATTTGTTCCAGGATTAAAAGATTTTGCTTATGGTAGGGTTAGAGAATATTCCTTTTGTCTAACTCTTTATGGCCTACTTTGTATCAATTTCCATTATGGAATATGTGGAATATAGATCTGCAGTGTATTTTTCAAAGCAAGTTTTTAATGCTTGTAAAGTCTAATGCTTAATTCCAATGATTTCTTTACTTCTGACAACCAAAGGCTGGAATACTCTATCAGAATGAGCTGTCACCAACTGCAGTTTGTTATGTTTCTAGAAAATTTCCGAACGATGTAGTAGATGGCAAACTGTGAGGTCTGGCCAAGTAAAAGCTTTGTATGATGATCATCCAAATAGTGATTTCTAGATCAGAGTCCACTACAGTGCTTGCTAGGATGACAGAATAAAATTTTCATCAGTACTGGCCACACTTTGAATGGAAGAAAGGACCTTTGCAGAATGTTATTGATTCATTGAAAATTTTGAAGCATCTTCAACCATTTAGTTGGTAATAGTGGATTTTTTCTAATAAAATGTTTGCTTTCATGTCAAGCTTAATACAATATGACTTTTCCAAAGGTATGTTCATGTACACGGGTCAAAATATAACAAACAGGAGCTGCAGTGAAGACCTGCTACATAAAGACTGCACTATTGTGCTTTGCAAATTTATGCTCCACTCAGTTACCTGGCAAAAAGCTCCTTTAGACTGTGCTCAACAAAATTAGGAAGGAAAGTGGTTCTCTAGAAGCTCAGCAACAAAGGCAGTCAAATGACGTTCCAGGAAATGAATGTAATGGAAAACCATCTGTCCTACTCACAGTGTATTTCACAGGAGGGGAGTGTTCTATAAGTGTATTTTTTAAAGTATTGAAGCACTGGACATTAACCTGGGGTAGCTATACTTTCCCTTCTCTTTAGCCTTTGTGAATATAAGGTATCCCTGTAAATTCTTTAAAATCTGAAACATAGTTAAGTAACATTTTCTCATGATATGTTCAATTAAAAGTAGTTTCAATATGTATAGGAAATATATATTTTCCTAAAATCCTCTTGGCTAGAGTTCATGTGTTCTTGGAATTGAATGGCATTTCCTACCTCTCTGCCTTCCTTTTCAATACTTATAAACAAAGGCACCAGGCACTTGATTCCAAGTTCTGTTGGCAGTATAAATAAGTCACAAACCAGCTACAAACAGTATGGCCATAGCTGCACGAGGGATATGTAATGCCAGGTTCCTGATCTCATTAAGCTTCTGGACAAGGGCTATAGGTAGGTCTAAATGGAGGGAGGCAAAGAGCTGTGCCACCTGCTCTGCTTTGCTCTAAGTTGGCTGGATAAAGTCTGGGTGTGTAGCCTTACAACGGTTAGGGCAGTCACAAACTTGAATTAAACCAAATCCCCTGTCTCCTTCATCACCTTCAGTTTACTGGGCTGCACTCAGGGCTGAGCTGTGTGTAGGTATGTAGCTGGAAGGGATGGAGCTGCCCAGCTGTGTAAGGTCCATTTGGAGCTCAGAGAGTCATTAAAAAATATGTCTGTTTATGTCAGCATTTCCCACGTGTCTACCTTGAGATTCCTATTTGAATTTTCTAAAATATTTTTGCTGTCTCTTGTTAATTCTTTGTATTGTAGTAGAGCTTGGAGACCATAAATAAGCCTAGATTCTTTAAACAGTGTGCTTTGCAATTGAAGTGAGTGACTTTCAGAGTGGACACAGGGGAACAGGTGCAGAGATAGAAAGAACATTTTCTGAGGTAACTTGATAAGCAAGAGGAGAACACAAGGGTTTTGACCCCCAGCTTGGTGCTATTCCAGGATCTCCTGGTCTTCCACCAGAAAAATTTGAAGCCTTATACAATTAAGGATGCAGTCTGATTGCATGCAGGAAGACAGGCAGTATGCCCTGCTCTATGCTGAGGCCATTGGAGCTACCCTGATGTCCAGAAAATTTGTGCTGGAATAATTTTCAGAAGTGACATTTTTTTATCTCAGACAATAGCACGTTTTCTGTCTACTGTCTTAGTACCAACAGAATAACTCGAGCTACAGGATATGACTAGGTTGTCTTCACAGTTCAAATCCAAAATTTTGCATCTGTATTTTAAGAAAACTTTCTTTTTCTTAACGTTAAAATATTCACTGCTAAGTGCATGTGTTCTTAAGCAAAGCCAGCCAACACGCATATGCATATCGTAGTGGGGAGGAATGAGCAACAGCACCATGGCATTATACTGTGCATGACTAAAATCAAACTTGCCAAACTTTGATGAAAGTAGAGTTGATTTTCAAGGTTAAAAAATACTTCCCATTTATTGAGGTCAATTTTTCAGTTGAACAGTTTCAACCATTGATGGAGATGACCTTGAACGCTAAGCGGGCAGAAAGAGCAATGCCTTGATAGGGCACCCAGAATTAAAGGAACACATCTGATTCAGTGAAGAGCTGGGTATTAGAATATTACAAATATGCCCAGGAAAGGGTTGAAGTTTATAGTTTCTATCACTCATAAGTAAGAAAAGAAAGCATGCTAAATACATGGTAAGAATTTAATGTTTCTCTTGTTTCTGCTTCTGCAGTTTAATGAACATCTTATGGGCTGTGGATCTAAAGTTACTAGAAAAGCTTTAGTTTTTAAAAAAGTGACCTGTTTGACTCAATTTTTTGTATCTGCCTATTGAGTTGTCTCTTCTCTTGGACTGGAAAAAAATACTGGTTGGTTACTGCCTGGTTTGCTGCAGCATCTTAAAGCCTGAAATCTCTACTACCCTGTGTTCCCCTACTACCGTTGATGTGTTCTCCAAAGCCTTGGAGCAGATAAAAAGACACGTTTGCAGTAAAAAAATTAGGTTTTGAGGAACCTTCTGGTCTACCTAGGAAACATTATGATAGGAGAATCTTGATTTTTGTACATCGTTAATTCACAGTTTATCACTGGCGGTCATTCATATGGCATTTAACTTGCATTTTCAAAAATCCATTAGGCTTAGCACATTTATTTGGGTTTTTAAAGTATAGAATTGTGTATGTGTAAATATATCCTAAAAACCATATTCTTCTCTGTCATACCTGTCAGGGTTTATTTTACATTTTGAATGAGGAAGTAATAAGCAACCAATTTTTCCTGAAGTAAAAAAACAAAAAAAGAAAGCTAAGATGAATTAAAAGTTTATTTTGTGCAATATTATTCCTTATCTACTCTCTTTGCCCCTTGCTACTTTTTGTTTGCTATTCTTTATGGTAAAAGCCCTAATTTTACATGAACTGTTTTATTTTTCTGGAATTACTCTGAGAATTTTGTTTGTCTGTTTGTAATTGTATTTTGATCTAGTACAAGTCTATTCCAGTTTCCAGACAGGTTTTCCAAAGTTCTGACCATTCACACCCCATAATATTTGTTATGTGTGCTTTCAAAATGTGACATTTTAGCTCACTTTATAAAAAAAAGCATTACAGAGAGTCTTAGGTTTTGTTACAAAAATAACAAGCATTATGTGCAATTTTTACTTTAACAACTTACCTGTTAGGTAGTCATCTGCTGCAACCCATTTTTATTTCAACTCAATTGATAGGAAAGGATATATAAAAAATGTGAGCATTAGGTGGATCATTTAACATATTTTAGTTCAACTGCATTTAGCATGTTCTACGTACTGGTACAGTGGGAAAAATAAGTAATATCTGCAACATTTTTATGCAGTTAGGTAAGAAGATTGTGCTAATATCCAATTCCTTTCTTCTTTATATATCATTATTGTAATTAAAGTACTATTTCTTTAATTAAAAAATTATGTTGATGAACCGTGCTTGAGAGTTAGTGAAGTCCTATATGGCAAACATATGCTACAGTAGAAGGAAAGTAGAAATGGAAGAATTTGCCTACTGAAGACAGTATTTATGAAGAAGTTCTTTTAAGAATATGACATTTATACATATTTGTAGGTATTAATCATTGTGTAATAACTAAATAGGAAAAAACATTGCCTTGGAGAGTACAGGTGCAATGAATATTTATTAAATCTTTCTCTTACCTGTTTTAGAAAGGCTGGAGTTATCTGTTTTACAGAAGTCTAGATTCCAGGCTGTGTTTTTTCTCTCCATTAATCTGGACCTCCTGAAATCACAACTCTATTTTGCGAGTGTTATTTATAATCCAAGGTGTCAGTAATACTCCATATGCAATGACAGCTGTTTAGAGAGCAGGTATCAGACTGCAAGGTAAATATCTTTTATCATTAAGCCCCTCCTCTCAGTAAGTCAGGATAATATGCTATTGCCATAGCAGCCTCTGCTTGCTCTTTAGGGAAGGACAGACTTATTGGACATCCTCAATCTAGCTAGGCCTGGGGCTGTCATTGTTTCCACAGTGAAAGAGTAGAAGAGCATGGGGGCTTGGAGCATGTATATGTGTGTTTGCACTTTGCCTTTTTCACCTATGTTCACTCCCAGAAGCCTTGTTGCTGCCCTGGACCTACGTTGCTCTTGTCCCATTCTAGAGCTTCATTCAGCCCCCCTGTGCCTACCTGTCACTTCTCCTGTGTCATGGTTCCCACATCATTCCAAAGTCTCAGTTTTGTCAAAAAAAACTCTCATCCTCCAACTGCTTAATCCAGAGCTCCCATCCTACCTCTTCAGCCCATAGCCCTTGTCTGCTCCACATCCTCAATTCTTTCTCCCCCAAACCTGCATCTCCATCTTCAGCAGCACACACCAGTCCTGGGATCTTCTGGTCTGATTGCCTGAACGAGCACTTCAGATTTTTTTGTTAATTTCTCCTACTTTATAGTTTCCCCCTGTGTCAAGCCATAATCAATGCTAAATGTGAACTTGGCAGTTCAACAAGCAGCTCACAGAAATTGCCTCCATCCCAGATCATTTCATATCTCAATCTGCTTTATCACTTTTCTTGATACTTCCTGTCCAGCTCCTCACATTACTTCTGTTCTCCCTGTTTTGACATCTTCTAGCACCACACTGCACTATCTCCTTGTTAGATGCTGTCCTTCACCTTGCTGCTTGAATTATCCGTTGTCTTCCTTATGCCCTCTTGGCTTCTGATGTGGCACTCTCAGCCTTGCAAAAGCAAATTCCCATCTCTTGTGCTGGTGGGGTTTTCAATACTGTAAACAACTCTCTAAAGGTAAGAAATGACAGAGAAGAAAAGCTAGCCCAGGAAAAATATGTTCGCAGCAAAAACATCATAAAAGTTTCACCTAACACCTAACAGTGGTGAGAGTAAGCAGAGCTTCTTCTCAAGTGGCGACACACACCACTATTCTTTGAAAAAAGGTATTCTCTGCAGAATAAAGTATAATAACACATCATATGACTGAAGGTCTAAGAAATACATACAGTACAAGATTCTACACAGACTCATGATTTGATTTCCAAATTAAATTAGGGAAGCAAATAATATTTGTCAGCGGACATATCTCAAATACTTCACACAGGAAAACCTGTCTTAGACATGAAAAAGGAAAATTATGTATGAATCAATAATCTTTTTTGGCAATTAAAATGCATTATAATGGCCTGTGGTCTCTCATAATCTCTTATTAAAAATACTGCTATTAATGATTTATTGTTGAATTCTTTTTTTTCCCCCTTTTGATTGCAAGTAATTTGTAATTTTGTACGAATAATATCTGTTCATGCTGAACTACAGAAGGGTAGTTTGTCTGCATGATGCTAAATCTGCCCTCCTCACCCACAGTGGAATAATTGGATATATGAAGAAATACAGTTTAGTACTTTATTTTGGTTTTATTATGATGTAAACATGTATTTACTGGCTGACTAAAATACGCCTTCTCATAATTTTTGTACCACAGGTCAGTTGCTCCGTCTGAAAATGTTTCGAGAGGACCATGGGTCTTGGATGACGATGTTCTTCAGTACCATCCTCTTCCTCTTCATATTTTCTCATATTTATAACCTGTTCCTCATCATGGCAGGGAATATGAGGTAGGTTCCAGGGTTTTTTTAATCTTTTTTACTCTAGAGTCTACTTTACTGTAAACTTTTTTATTCCTCTGCTTTCTGAATTTAGGTAGAATAGTAATTTAATTGGTTAATTAAGCAAGAGGATAAAAATATTAGTTATAAAAAAATGGAGTCCTCGACTAATGTAAGCAGCTATTAAATCATGATACTAAAGAACTTTGTATCTTTTTATTTTTTTTTTAATTTAAAATTATAGCTAAAAAAGTTTAATTTGAAGTTAGGGCTGAGTAGCTTACAAGACTAAGCATTACTATTGTACCTGGAGAGGAAGTTCAGAGTTAAAGATAAAAGAAATGAAAACATCTAAATTTGAGGAAGTTCACAGATATTAAATGGATAGTATAGTTCTGTTTTAGTTATGTACAGTAATATTTGATGACCCAGTTTAGAATATTCTTAATTTTTTTCCCATAAGGTGCTCTGACAGAGTAAAATTGTGTTTGGCTGAGGCATGAACAGCTATCTATTATATAGGGATTTATTTTAAATGGACCTCTTTATATTAATTTTCTGTCTTAAGACCTGCTTTCTCCTATTATCTCAAAATTGACACCACTTTCATGTGTTGATTTTCCCAAGAAAACCTACATTATTAGTCATCTAACATATACAAAATGAGTTCATTGGACAAAAAACCACAGTAATGTTGTTTATGAAAGGCATGATAGCATCTGAAGATGTCCCAGTAAGGAATAAGAAATTCAAAGTATGTATGAGTTGAAGAACAGTGCAGATAACTAAATTACTCATTCCTAGCAGAACATCAGAGCCATACCAACAGAGTATGATGAGGGGTTTTTAACAGGCTGAGGTGCGGTGTGTTACAGATCTTAAGCATGTCAACAAAAATATGCAGTGTTTAAAGCCCTGTAAACAGTGTGATGCGAAGAAAAATGTGAGTAGGAGGCAGACTGACTGTCGCTGAATGAACATAAGCACAGACCAGCTGGAATAACCATGAGATTGTGACATGAAGACTGAATGTATTGATTCGAGCCAGGCAGGTAAAGCAGCAGACTTGTCAACTGTTTTATGAAATGATCACATTAATAACGTGGTAAATATGAATAGGTGCTCAATATCAGGTGGGATAATTAGAATGAGGAAGGTCGGAGCATTGCAGGTTTCTGGCTTCCTTATTTACATAGTCATACTATTATTGGTATTATGTTAAGATTTATATTTGGTATTTCTAATGTTCCATAAACCAGCTAGCTGTTAGACAAAACATTAAGGATTTTGAAAGCCTGACTCATGTCTGGAAATCAGATTTCATTTGTCCTTGTCCACATTCCTGCTTCCTCTATCTGTTACAAGCTTCCATTAGCTGCACTGAAGAGATTGTGTGGCCATCAGCATCCCCATCCATGGAAATAGGCACAGCCTAGTACTAAAATAGATGGTGTCAGTCAACGTGCCTTCTTGCTTTCTGTGGAGTGAAGCCTCTCCTTTCTTGGAGCTTATGCCCCAGCTCTGGATTTGTTGTGGTTCTTTTGGGAAGCTGACCATGATGTGCTCAAGGAATTGCACAGCTTTTTTCCAAGTGGGCTGAGGGCTCATTACAGACACTGAGGCTGTCCATTGGCACATGGCTCTCCATTCCAGCAAGAAAAGATATGGAACAAACAGTTTCAGTCTCAAACAACAGAACTTAAATAATCAGTAAAACAGAGCCTTTGGATCAGTCATCTCAAAGTTGGGTTAGAACAATGTGTGGTACTTTTGAAAAGAGGGTTTCTACAGAAAACATCATCAAAGCCAACTGCTCCATGTTGCCTTAATAATGTGTTTCAAGGAGTGCATTATTTTTTCTTTGGTAAATGTAACACTTTTAAAAGCTATTTGCTTCATAGTTTGTAGTTCTGTGCAAAAAAACAGCCCTGTCTATATCTTTTGCCACAGTGCCTTACCGAAATGATTGTCACCAGAGAGACTGGTTTCCAAGATGAAGGTCAGAGTTTGCCTGCATGGAGGCTATGGTGTTTGTGTAGAAAAACTGACCTTTGTGCCTGTGGGCTCCTAGGAAACACAGGCATTCCATATTATCCCAGACTACACATCTTTAAATACAAGGGCTACAAAAGCCTTCCTGTCCACAAGACTAAGTGAAAAACATTCTTTTTTTAACTCTCTCTTTTTTTGTTTTCTCCTTGCAATGTCTCTGGTTCACCTTTTCCTGGGTGCTGGCAGGAGAGGGATTCTGACAAATTTCTTTATGTCAGATGTTTGGTCTCATCAGTGAAAATCCCTTTCTGGCATACAAGTAGGAAAGTCATACATTGTGCATTACGCCAGCATGGATGATTACAGCAAAAGCAATATCGTTTTGAGGGCTTAGGAAACCTATGATTTAAAGCTTTGTCATATAACCATATCTAAAAAACATATATTTTACAGTTGCCAAAATCTGGAGGTTTTTTTAAAGTATTTTTTAACGACACTTCACATGTGTCTTAGTGCAGCAAACCTAGAAAGTGTGAATATATCCCTTAAAAAAGTGTAGCAGTAGGGACTGTAGCTTGCAGGCAAGAGCACAAGCTTAATATTGTGTCTAGTTTTGGGTCCCTCACTACAAGAAAGACATTGAGATGCTGGAGCATGGCCAGAGAAGGGCAACAGAGCTGGTGAAGGATCTAGAGAGTGAGTCATGTGAGGAGGGGCTGAGGGTGCTGGGGTTGTTTAGCCTGAAAAACAGGAGACTTAGGGGAGACCCTGTCACCATCTACAATGACCTGAAAGTGGTCATTTGTGTGGTCACAAAGTGGTCAAGTGAGGTGGGGGTCCATCTCTTCTCCCAGGCATCTACTGACAGGATGAGACGGAATGGCCTCAGATTGTGTCAGGGTGGTGTGTATTGGATATTAGGAAAAAGTACTTCACAGAAGGGGTTGTTGAGCATTGGAACAGACTTTCCAGAGAAGTGGTGGAATCACTATCTCTGGAAGCATTCAAAAGACCTGTGGCTCGTGGGGTATGGTTTAGTGGTAAATACACTTGTTTTAAGTTAACAGTTGGATCTGATGATCTAGGAAGTCTTTTCCAATGTTAATGATTCTATAATTCTATGAAGAAGTTGCTAGTATTTGAATATATATTATACAGATGTCTGCTGGGTGAAAGAGCGACTATTTGAAATAAAAATTTTGTGACAGATTGGAATGTCTCTTTTAAAGTTTAAAGTCACTATTTTTGTTTTCAGTGATGTTTCCTTTTAGGTACCTCACAGTGTAGGGCACAGATCCACTGTACATTAGGTCTCTGTTCTTGTAGTCAGAGCTGAATATCTGGTGACTTTATCTGTTATTAAATGTATCACGGAATACTTTTTTAAAAAGTGAGGGACTTGGGTGTTTATTTGTTATCTTAGGTCATTTAGATTCTTGAAATTAAGCAGTGATTTTGAGCTGTGTAACAGATAAGCAACATAGCTTATTTATTGAAGGCTGTATTTGAAACATAAATGAAGGGAGGAAACTTTTATTTTCTATATCAAAAAGTGTCTTGCGGCAAGGCCACGTGGTGGCAGCAAAGGGCACAGTTTAAGAAGCTAAATCCCACGGAAGTATACGGGGATCCTCGCTATCAAACTTTTTTTTCCTATGTTTTTCGGTGCCACAAGGAAAATCAGAGCCCTTTATTTATTGTCTCTTTCTTTAAAGGAATTCTGGGTCTGGAACTGTCCAGGCAGTATCCCATATTTTCGTCATTTATATGTGACTTTTGTACACTTGACATACTGAGGTATTCCAAGTCTGTACCTACAAGTATTAAAGTTTTCCCAACTGTATTGCTTTAAGTAGAGAATGTATCGCCTAAAGGAAATCTATTATCTCCTTTGGGTGCCTGCATCAGTAAATAATGCTTTGATGTGTAACATTACAACACAGCGATAAATTTTTCATATGACATGCAAAAATCAAAGTTGTGACTGCTTGTCTCACAAATGTCAGCTGTCTTGTCTTAGAAGAAGAGATTTTCAGTTGTCCGAAGGATGTTCAGGTGCATCATTATTCAACACTGTAAAGTGTCATTGAAATAACAGACACAAACCCATTTTCTCTTTAGCTGCAAATTGTCACATTACTGTAGCAATAATACAAATTGTTGGGATTGTCTTTGAGTGTTGCATGTGTCAGGAGAGGGTTTGGTGTGAATTTATTACCTGTGCTGTCAAAAGGTTATTCTTTTGTTATTCTTTGGTTATTCTTATTGAGCGCTGGGATAGAGTACATCTTTTTTGGTGTAGTTTTATCTTCTGTTACTGCTCATTTCTTTCACAGAAAAAGTGTGAAATTTCAATAGAGTTTACATTACTTGCAGAAATTCCTTAGAAATAAAAATACTACTGTAATTAATTTTAGTTAAGTTTTGAGTGATTTAGTGAATTGGGACCCAATTACAGTCTTCAGCTGACAAATGCATGTAAAGAGGGTTTGCATTTTGTTTAAGAAGCTAAAATAAGGAAACACCTATTTATATATTTAAAAGCCACAATAATAGCTTTCCATTAAATACTTTACCCTTATCCAAATTAGTTACTGCTCCTTTTCCTTTTTCCCCAAGATACAGATTATTGTGTCCCTGGAAATGTGTACTTACTCAAAGCTTTTAGCTATGTGTTGTTCAGGATTCTGTGCTTTAGTTTGTTTGATTGCTTATTAGAATCAAGGATTAGTCATCATTAGCATAATTTTAGAGCAAGATTTAGGGACAACAAAGACTTTGTTTTCCTAACCAGGGTTACTATTCTACAGAACTGCGAGGGCCACAGTGGATCTATATTAGGCCTCCAGGATACTTTCATAGCTGTGTCTACCTAGCCGTATGTTTCATGAGCTTTATGTTGATGTATCCTTTGTGTATATTTGGTATAGCTGTGTATTTATACTGTAGTCATGCTTAATATTTGGCAAAGATTATAGTGTTATACTGTGAGCTTCAGAAACTTCAAGCTTTTGTCAACTGCTGGAAGGAAATGTTCCAAATCTGTAAGTCGTCTGTGCTCTTCTCAGACACTAATCCTTTGAGGCCATCATCAGTCTTTGTTGAACTGTATGTGGAAAATAGGAACTCCCTTAGAATATTTATAGCTTCTAAACAGCCTAAGTTGTGACAGGTTTATATTATGTAAAAGTATATAGAGGCAGGAAGATTATTATGGTTATAAAAATTATGGATGTAAAATACGGCCCTAAGAACTCAGTCTCTTAGAGGTTTTCAAGTTAGCCTTTTTTTTGCAGGTTGTCCTCCCCAGCTGGGATCCTAAGGCAAAGGTGTCTAGGAAGATCACAGCAGCAGTAGAAACCCTATTTTCCAAGTCACTGTGATTGGAAATTGTCTTGAGCCAGGATTAGTACTTGAAAATCAAAGTAATTGAAAATTCCAAGCTAGTTCATGGTGTTTCAACCTTTATAGCTAAACCTGCTCCCACCTGGTCAAAAAGTACCTCTCCATGTGCTAAATCTGCCATATTGGTTCTGCCTTCTGTGAAATAGACTTTATCAAGCTTTTCCTTTTTCTAAGCCAGGAAATGGCAAAGCATAGAAAATGCTTTATTTAGGTGTAATTACAAGATGATGACTCTGAAAACTGAAACCTTTTAATGACCAAGAAACTCATTCCCCAAACCACGCTCTCTGCAGAGAAAGGACAAAGGAGGTCTTGCACATTACAAAACAGCTGGCATAGAATCATCACAGATCCCAGGGAGGATGGATGTAGACAGGATGCCATAAAGCTATCCATAAAGCTATCTCAGGAGTACCTTCTGGTTGTTGGGATCAAAGGCTGACAAAACCCCCGTGGCACAATTGGCTCTCTGTTATCCCAAAGTATCCGTAATACAGGTCAATCAGGGTGAGAGCAACGGTAATCACTTTGATAGAATGACTGAAATTAATAGGAATTTGTGGATAGCACCAAACAGTGAGGAAAAATAAAATGTCAAAGCCAAATTCTTTTACTGTAAACTCTTTTAGATAAGTTACAGGTGAAGGCCAAACCACAGAGATTCAAGTGACGCATATCAGTTCTGGGAGGAGTTCTTTGTCAAGATACAGGCAGAAGACAGAGCTCAGCAGTTAGGTACTTGTCATGTGGGCTGACTGAATTAGCCTCAGGCACTTGTAAGTGTTTAGGTAAGAATTATAGTTGTAGCACTGTTGTAAACCCCCCCCCCCCCCACCCCTTTCCTTTAAGAGCTTTCTTCCTATTGCCAAAAAGCAGTGACTCTGGTTTCAAGAAGGTCGTCACTGATAAGAGATGCCAGCGGGAAGAACTGCAAGTGTTGAGCACAGCCAGACCTGTTAGCTATGAACAGCAAGTACGAAGGATGCTGGAGGCTGCAATGGGAGAAGCATGGGGGAGACAAAGGCATGTCCAGCACCAGAGGGGTCTTGCTCAAGCCCAAGACAGAGGGACAAGTAGCCCTGTGGCTGTGTCCTAGCTGTCCCATGGTGTTGCCATGGTGAGATTGATGTGACTGTGGGAATGTCTTAGGGCTTTATAGACTGATTCCCCTTTCCTCCTTTCAAATGAATATCCTTTCCAGTGCTAGGGATAAATGACTAGGTAAACTAATCACAGCACAATATTGTTAAACCTTATGGAAAAGTTAATTGATGGCTCTATTACGTATTTTGCATTTGCTTTTTATTCTTTTTTTAAGAAATATTATGCTTGTTTAAAGTGAAAAGAATCCACAATTTAAAATATTCAAAAGATCAATTCATGTTTGTATTACCATGAAATTGTATATGTAAGACATCATGAAGAAACTTGTTCATTTTCTGCTGTTAATATTAAGTTGGCTATTTTTAAAGTGTTTCTGTTCACATCACAGAATAACAAAGCAGATGTTCTCTGCTTTTTATGTGGGCAATCACTGACATTTTTTCGTTTTTCTTAAAGCACAGGTAATGGCTACAACATTGCTTTTCTTATTTCATACCCCTCTGTATTGAATTGACATGTAGACATTGAGAGAGTTTTCCCTTAACCACACTATGACATTGTCACTGTGGCATTTTCCAGTAGGATTATGTGAAAATGCTCTGCTCCATCAGCTGTCTGGCCATATAAGAAACTACAGCATTGCTGCTGCATTCGTTTCTGGTTTTCTTGCCCATTACACACACGAGTTGAGTCTCCTGAAGACTGAAAAATACTTTTCCCTAACCCAGATTGCTGAGTTCCAAAGAGAAAAACAATCTGGGGAACAAGTTAGTGGGTTGCCCTGCGTTTGCAGCTCATGAGGTGAGGCCTCGAGTCTGCGGGTAATATCTCTATGTAGAAGGCTGGAGTCCAAAGACACGTCCTGAGGCCTGTTAGGATATAGCCCTTCCGGAATGGTCTGAATAAAGCATAGTGTCTTCTTGTATAGGATATCATGTCTTTAGGTCATCTCACCTTGAACTAAAAAATCTGTAAAGCTGTAATCTGCACTTCTAAGAGGTTTTTCCTTTGCCAGGGAAACCTAACACCGAGGTTTATCTTCTGAGAGGAACTACTGCCAATTTCCATTAGCTGAGGAGCTGGTCCATTACTGTATTGTTTGCTTTTAGCTTATAGCAGGACATTGAGATAAACACTGTTTTAAAAATAGAAGTTTAATAATGAAAACTTCCATAAAAACCAGTTTTTTAAGAAGAAAAGGCTTCTTGACACTTTCCATCCTTTTTCATTTTGGCTGAAAACCCTGAAGATACCAAGTACCTGGAATAGAAAAATCTGTAGCCCAGCTGCCACACTAGCAAGACATTTGCTTGCTCTAGGTACTGCTGCTGTATTCTCTTTTTTCTCATCAGAACAGAACTGGGGAGAAGAGAGCCCACCTGTCCCCAGCATGCCTGCCAGTAGCGGGGTAGGTGGTAGCAGCAGATGGGAAGGCAGCCTGTTTCCCAATCCTGTTATGCTGCTGGAGGGGAGGCTGCAGTTGTGATGGAGGCTGCTGAACATGAAAGCCGTGGAAGGGAAGAGAAAGAATTGGGAAGTCCAGGGAGAAATTTTGCAAGCGTTTGATCTGCCCTGGCAGCAGCAGCAGCAGCTGATGCGATTCAGACACATTCGGTCCATGTCGTGCTTTCAGGTGCTATGGGGTAACACAGGATAATCCTCTCTTGTAGTGCCCATCTGACCATCCTGGGTGCATTAACTGCCTCGTGTTTGAAGGTGAGTGCTCATGTGAACTAAATGGAGCACTTGAGGTAATTCTTGCCAGAATATGGTCCTAATGGTAGTGGTTAAACTTCTCTCGCTAGAGAGGGAAATTTGAAGTATGTGTTTGCTTCATCATTTAGTAGTACACGAGATAATGGAAGAAAATAGAAAAAACAGGTTTGCTTTCTGAGAAAATATGAATTGAGTTTATTTAAAGCATTTAAGATTGCAGTCCCTCCCAAAAGTACGTGCATTTGTATGACACATTTTATTATCATCTTGAAAAATCACTGCACAGACATTTTTATAGAAATGTCTGAATGTAACAAGTGATAATGCATGTCTCTCCATTGCTTTATCTGGTGGTGTAACCATCAAGCACCCTATAAACACAACTGTAACAAAAATAAGTAGTCAATTTAAAAAATATTTACCTGCATTTTTCAGCAATTGCCTGTTTTCTAGGTCTTCTTAAAGAGAATCTCTAAGTATGATGTAAATAAAACAGTGCTTTAGTGATTAACCTGCAGGGTTAATGCAGGTTTTTTTTTAAACAGGATATAATTTGTAGGTGACACCTCTTCATTAATATGTTTATACCTCTACAAATCAGCAGACTAAGAAATGTGCTTGCACATGTGATGTTATAAATGTTTGATGCAAATTAAAAACTGACTACCTTTTTCCAAACTAGAAAACATGTATTTTTTTATGAAAGTCTTATGGGGTGTTTTTCACTCAGGCTTGTGAGTTCTAACATTTTGGCTATGAAATGGAAGCTATGAACAGTTTTGAGTTTTTAGAAAACCCTCAGGTATATTCCAGTGAGAGGAAAAAGTCAAAAATATACAAGACTTTTAATTTCCATGAATGACATGGACAGATTGGAAATCTTTACCAGATAGAAAAGGGCACAAATTAAGATGATAGAGCAATACTGCATCTCATTACTGCTACTTGCATTATTTTATCTGATACTTACCTAAGTTAATCTGAAATAAAACTAACAGTATTTTCACTATGGAATTGGACTTGAATCCTTGTTCTTCTCTTAGCAATACTCATAGTATGGAGAAACTTTCATAATAGGCCCTCAACAGGAAAAAAGATAATAAATTTTTGGAGGGAGGAAAAATTTTCGAGATTTGATAAAGAAAATTTAGTCTACAGAAGTACTCAGGACCTTAAAGTCTTTCTTGCTTTATTTTTTTTTTTCCAGTTGATTACTCAGACTGCTAGTTTTTTCTCTCTATGAGTCTTTGTGCCAAATCTTGAGTTCTTTAGTCAGAATACCCACTAAAGGATCCAGGATCTTTTGCTTGGTAGTAGCTGCAGCCCTCTGCCTTCTCTTGCATGTTAACAAGAAATAGTGGCTTGGATTGTCTTCAGCATTTTTCACAGCATTACACATTTTAAGGTTTTTCCCTACTACACTTATCTATAGGTTTTGAAGTGAATGTTTTTATTCACTGTGCAGTAATGGTGTACAAAGTTTTGAGACTGGACTTACTTCCCTTTTTTTTT
>VZTE01004970.1:574852-616062 GCA_013397775.1 Eulacestoma nigropectus | reverse complement strand
GAACCTCTCCTCTCCTCTCTTCCCATTGTGTACTGTTATAACAATTATCAAAATATATCTTAACAATGATTATCTCCTAAAATACTACTTCAAGAAAAGGACCTGGAGTGACTGGATGTCACTACATGACAGTCATGACTACTGGCAGTCTCTACATGCATCTTGCTAACAACAAATTTCTGGTGAATAGGGCTGCTGAGAAAACAAGAATTCCATGTCCTCCAGTACTGTGGTGTTTGAAATTTGTTTTTCTTGTGCTTTGGAGCTTCTCCGGCTCCAAATAAAGAAGATGCAATAGCTGCTTGCTAGTGCTTATTTCTAACATGGAATGCATGGGAAAGATTGATTACATGTCCTAGGGTATATGGGTTTTTGGTCCAGCATACACACTGGATCAGAATATGTGTGTTAGGCCATGGTGTATGTGTCTACTAGGGGCAAAATTCAATTATGTGAAAGAAATGCTATCTTTTGTTCTGGAATAACAGTATTGCCATCTGTGGTCCATTAGTAACTTGGCTAACTTCTCAGATTAAGAGAATGCCTTTAGAAAAACTCTACATTGCCTAAAGAATGAAGTGGTTTACTTACAATACCATCCAGGTATTGTTATGACACTGTGCTTTTCTGTGAACCTCTAACTTCGAGAAATATGCAGAAGCATCTAGAGGCAGAAAGAGAGAGAGCAAGAATGTTTTTGCCACATGCTGCTCAGAAAGAACACTTGAATTATAGTTGTAGGATCACAGTTTCTACAGTGCACTTAATCAGTAGGAATAGTTTGTAATTGTTTTGTTTAATTCATCCATTTGTCTTCTGGACAGGACCTCTTAAAAGTCTGCATTGCTGAAACATTGGTGGAAATTCACAAACTCTAAATCTGTCCTTCCACAGACAAAGTTTGAATATCAGATGAGTCTTGAACCCATAAAGCAAACGTGCTGCTCACCATTAAAACAGGACACCTGCAAAGTTCTAAAGAATGAGCCCTGCGGTGCGCGCTTCGGGACTGCGATTGCTGCAGTTAAGGACCTCAACCTGGATGGGTACAATGACATCGTGATAGGCTCTCCCTTAGAGGATGACCATCGGGGAGCTGTTTATATTTATCATGGCCATGGCAAAGCAATCAGTAAAAAATATTCACAGGTATGAAGTAAAACTTCTCAGATTGCCAGCTGTTTTAATGTGTATAATGTTTATAATCCTGTCTTCCCAACCTCATATGAGACTGTGACTTGACCAGTTGAAACAGCTTCTGTTTTAAATTGCTCTATACTTCTAAATTCATTGCGATTTAACTGAATCTGAGTCTTGATGTTGTAAAAATTTTTTATTCGCATGCTTCTATTAGAAACCTTCTGACATGTTCTGTACAGCCAGAAAAGCAGATGTTTTACAATCTGAAAATTTATAGTGTGTTCATCACCGTGGTAACGGTTTTAGGATTATTGTGATGAAAATTTAATGTAGTTAAAGAGCCTAAACTCCGTCTCACTGCAGTCAAATGCATCTTGACTGTTACAAAACCCTTCAAAGGGCACCACATTAACCTCTTTACACATTTCACAGCGTATTGCATCAGGTGGAGATGGGGAAAAAGTGAAATTTTTTGGCCAGTCTGTGCATGGAGAAATGGATTTAAACGACGACGGGCTGATTGATGTTACCATCGGAGGCCTTGGTGGGGCTGCCCTCTTCTGGTACGGAGACTTACAACAGCTGTCAGGACGTAAAAAAAACTTTTGCTTGGGGTACCAGTGTAACTTGCATGCATGACTGCTTGGACTTTGTAAGCTTGCTGGTTTCATCTCGTGTTTTGACATTGACTGCAAATATTCATCTTTTCACGTCTCTCTAGAGGAATGAGCTTAAAACTTAAAGTCTACCGTTATAAATACAGGAATGTTATAGAACTCTTGCTAGCCTAGAATGAAGAACCTGTCCTCCTAGACCATCTTCAAAATAGAAACTGATTTCATTTGTGGCACTAAGTAAAATAGGAATAAAACAGAATTTCTCTCTTTTTCACAGTCTGTTGCATATTATTGTATTAATAATATCAAGAACAGTTTCAAATCTAAAGGCCTCACTAAGAAAACTGATTTTATTTCTTAATAGGAAAACTGGAGTTTGACTCCCCACAGAAAATTTGTAAAATTAAGCTAAGCTTTCTGCTTAACATTGGCTTCTTTTTCTTTATATAATAGTATTATTCAGATGTAATAGTGAGCAATATAATTTTTAAGGGAGAAGAGAAATAAACAATATGACATTAAATCCCTTATTTCTAAAGCACAACTGAAATTATTTCTGTCTCTGGTACGGAAATTGCTAACCCAGCTCCTTGCTTTCCCTGTCCTCCTGTTTCACCTAACTCACCTAGTAAGTGATCAAGTTTGTCAAGGCTTGCTGCCATCCTCAAGCTCCCAGCTTCTTCTGAACTTCACCTAGTAGTTTCTTTCTAAAAGTTCCATGTGTAAACACAGTGTGATGCCCTTCACTGCATTGCTGAGACTACAGTTCTGAAGAAAGTTGTTTTGCCAGCTAAAATTTTTGCTGGTTTAGTACACTGACATTCTGCATATCATGGCCAAAGGGGAACTGAATCAGAGTGAGAGATGAGACAGGAATGCATTGCAGAGGCAAAGGAGATTTAAAGTGAAACAAACTGGGGGCAAATATTAGCCTGTTTGTCTACCCACAACCTAAGAGATGGCATGTTACCCTCCAGCTTATGTGTAATACTATGTTCATCTGGGATACTCTCAGTGATGGGTCTGGGCCTTCAGTCTCTTTTAAAATGGATCTGGCTTTGTAGAGTTGCCTAAACGCTTTTGGAAATATTTCACCTTGTGTCTTTTCTGAAGCAAGTACAGCACTGTGGAGAAATCCTGTGACTGTTTCCTCTGTAATTTCTCTTTTACTGGTACTACATATAAGATATATAGTTAATTACTCTTAGAGACCATCACGTTGCTCTTGTCCCCAGTTCTTCAGGGGCTTTCTCTCCTGAATGATAGTTGAGCTTTAAAAAATGCTCTAGTGATTTATAGATTTTTTGCTGCTGAGGACATTTCTTTCCCTTCTCTTTTTGTTGCTCACTTTTTTGTTTTCCGTAAGATGAGGTCTCTCTGTGATGGTGTGCAGTAATCTGCCTAAATGGAGAAAGGCAAATGCAGACTGAAAATGTGACAGAGAAGTGCATTGCAACTGTTGTTTTCATAGCATCACACAGCCAAGACAGAAGACATGACATAATAGACAGCCTCTTAATTGGCATAACATGGCCAACGCTGTCTGCTACTGTACTGCAGCATGGTACCATCAACATGCGCCACAGGAATCTCATTTCAATTGTGGATTTTATGCTCCTGTTGTTTCCCAAAGGACAGAAGGGATTTTTTTCTTTTTAGCTATAAGCCTTTTGACAGCTGGACTCAATGATTTTAAAAGTCTTTTCCAACCTAAAGGATTCCATGATTCTGTGGTTCTGTGTCTGTATCTGAATGTTGAATGCTGCATATTTTGTAAGTTCGTTCTTAAGTTTAAAAAAGTTGTTGCTCTTATTTCCAAGCACTTTCTTTGTGGTTTTTTTTTAAGGTCTCGTGATGTGGCTGAAGTAAATGTTTCCATGCAATTTACACCTAAAAGCATCAATATTCAACAACAAAATTGTCAGATAAATATAAGAAAAACAATATGCATAGATGCCACAATTTGTTTTAAGACCAGACTAAAGTCAAAAGAAGATATATTTGAATCCAGTAAGTAGATAAACATTAAGCTATGGAAGCTTAAAGCTATAAAACTCCTATGCTCGCATGCATTTATTAATTAAAAAATTGAATTCAACTTTTCTAAATTCAGTATTCCAAGTGCACCTATGATATTTTGGGAAAAAAGAATGTGTAGAGGCAAAGTGCTTCATAATATTGGTCTCAACCTCTTTTGCAGGTCTGCAGTATTGGATTACTCTTGATGCACAAAGACAAATATCTCGGAGCTTGTTCACAGAAAGCCATGAGAGGAAAATGCAAAAAAATATAACTATCAAAGGGTCAGAATGTACAAAACATAACTTCTACATGTTGGCAAGTAAATCATTTAAAGTATTTTTCTCGTGTTGACGCTAGAGTAACCCAAAAATGTATTTCATTAATTGCAAATTGGACAACAAAATCTGTGTTCAGAATTAATCTTAAGAAGTGTACATGAGATTTGTTTAAAACTTAGATTTATTTATTTATTTATACACATACAAACTATTCACTTATATGTACAGTCTCTCTAGCTATGTCTCTGTGTCTGTCTTAAGAAAGAGCATACCTCACTTGTTGGAACCAAGCAGCTGTCATGGTTAGCAGTTTAGGTGCACTAAAAACTCATTAGGAGCATGTGAGATAGAATTTTAGTTTGCATATTGGTGCAATTCCTCCTAATAAAATACAGTAAAAAAAACTTTCAGGTTTGGAACAGAGAATATTTATTCACTGCAAAACAGAAGCATAATTAGCAACTGTGAGTATGAATTTGTTCAGATTGTACCTAGTATGTGGAGTGAATGGACTTGCATACTGTAAGCTACCCACATTTAAAATGCTTAGTGACTTCACAGTTGTATCCTAAGGCAAAACTAATGGTAAATGATATCCAGAATTTTCTTCACCAAACAGCAGGCTTAAGTTTGACTTCACAAAAGGTGGTGCTGCTGATGCTTATCTTGCTCATCCTTTGAGCACAACTAGAAGAGAAAAGTCTGTGAGTCAACAGTTGAGATATTCTTAAATGAAACTGTGTGGGACATGCTCAGAATATGTGAAATTTTGTGATAAGATACACACTTTGGTAGATACTTATAAGGAATGCCTGGCACATTAAATGTTTCATCATCAACTGCAAGCATTCAGATGCTTCTCTAGCAAGAATGGCAACAGTGTGACAGAAAAATATTTTACCTCAGCATTTTTTGGGTCTTTTTAACCTCCTTAGATATGAAAGTGAATTTCCATAACAGCAGTTTTATTTTCCTTGTGTTCTAGGATAAGCCTGATTTTCAGGACTCTGTAAAGGTTTTGCTGGAATTCAATTTTTCTGATCCAGAGAGTGGACCTGTTCTTGATAGCAACTTGCCAAATTCAGTAGCAGAATATGTAAGTCAGAAAGATTCTTGATCACTAACCAAAGTACTTAAGGTAAAAATCATAGCCCGCACAAGAGCTGAAACTATTGCCCACAAATTGGCTAGAGAGGAGGGGTCATGGAGCCTGTCCAGGAAATGTTCCCTCTAAATGAGTATTCAGGAATGAAAAGCTTGATATAATGTGCTTGTGAGTCATGCTGGGGTTTCAAAGCTCTTTGTAGCTGACTGAAGATCGAAGAGAGTTACCAACAATTTTACTGTCAGGTTTTACGTAGATGAAGCAGAGGAGTGTTATCCATTTACTTTGGTGATGCTTGCCATCATTCATACTTCTGTTAATGCCTCTTTTCAGAATCTAGGTGAATCATTTAGAAGGGAATGATGAGAAAGCTTGTGTTTCACCCATGCATTTTACAGGATATTGGCATGTTTAACTGGTAAATATTAGGGAAGACTTCTTTGATTTTTCAACAGAAGACCTTACATAAAGTTACATGATGCATTAAAATGCAAGTATTTGACAATAAATATAACAAAATTAAGAATAAACATATTATTTTTGCAGATTCCTTTCACAAAAGATTGTGGAGCCAAAAATAAATGCATTTCAGATCTTGTTCTGATTGTAAAAGCAAGCATAGCTGGAGACAGGTAACTACACTGGGTTTAATGTATTGCTTGATATCTGTACAAAGTTTCTATATGAGTTATAAATTCTGTAGTCTAATAAGATAATTCTGGGGCTTCCTGTCCAGTTCAGAAACAAGATAGTCTGGAGACTGAAAGAAATTTCTCTTTATGTTAAAAACAGATGCAATAGTTAAGATGTCCAACATTCTTACTTTATTTTACAGCTCTTCTCCATTCATTGTAAAGTCACGCAATGATAAGTTCACCATCCAGCTCTCTGTGAAGAACAAAAAAGACAGTGCTTATAATACAAGAGTTTTGGTTCAATATTCTCCAAATATTATTTTTGCTGGCATTGAGGTAGGGTTTTTTCCATGTTATCAAATTTATCATAACCTATATTGCTAGAGAGATCGAGGAAGCCTTTTTACTAAACCTGAATTTGACTCCTACGGCATCATCTCAGTTGATTGAAAGAGATTCCCCAAGGCTGCTCTCCTTGCTTATGCCTCTAAAGAAGTGTATTTATTTTGACATGAGTGGACTCTTGCCTAGCCCTGTCCATAAAATACAGATGCAAATTTCACAATGGCACTCAGAAAAAGTGACTGCCCCTTAGACGAACGTCAGCACTATGAATCACCTGTATATCTGTAGAGCAAGAAATGCCTAGTTATTTATCAGTAGAACTCCTGGGCCCCTAGAATTCTCCTTTTGTGCATGTGTAGAAAAAGCAGTGTTGTGGTAGGACACGATATATCAGTGCCTGCATCTTTCTTACCTCAGACAGCATTTCCTAAAGTGGCTGTTTTCCTTCCTGCCTCAGCAGATATGCTACAAATACACCTCGGTTCAGATGAGTAGCATTTAGAGCAATTTGTTTTCTTTCAACGGTCCTGATACTGCACATTAGGAGAATTCAGGGATCTATAGCACTACTGCTGATCCTATGGCAATAATTGATGGAGTATGAATGTCACTTTTGTTTCTGCATTAGCAACACATTTACAAAATCTGAAAACTGTGTAATTATACATATGTTGATTGCTAGACCCCATGACTAATTTGCACGATGTCCAGTAGGCATGTAATTGTGAATGTTCCAAACACTGTCATTGGAAAGGCATAATGGCAAGTAATTGCTATAAATGTCCATAGGTGAAAATTGTCTTCCAGAATTTGTGGCTTCCTATTTTTGTTCTAGTTCAATTAAGGCTTTGACTCTTACAATGTATTGACAGTGAAAAGTGGCAATGATATATGTGTTCAACAGGTCTATGATGCTCAGTCAAAATTTAAAAAGAATTTGCACAAGGCCATGCTTTCACTATCTTTTTCACTTTAGGATATACAGAAAGACAGCTGTGAATCTAATCACAACATCACCTGTAAAGTGGGATATCCATTTCTAAAACCTGCAGAAGAGGTAAAAAGTCCCCCTGCATGCAAGTTCTCCTTGCCCCATGTTATTCTAAAGGCAGGGCAGTCCCTATCATCTCTGGAATTCTTTTCTCTTGTGTTCATCCCAAAAACTGTCCATGCATGTTTCCCAAGCTATCCTTGATGTCAACTGCACAGAACCAGATGGGAAACCATCAGATATTTAGCACCTAGGCAGTCAGTCGTGGTATGTGAGGAAGTAATAGATGCATATTGCCATCTTTGACACTGAAAGACGGCAAGTGACACACAAGTGGCGCCTGGCCAGAAGTGTCTGTCTCTACGCTTTCCACAGCCTGGAGCCTATAAATTTAGTGATTTTGTATATAAAATGTAGTCCATTTGTTGAAGACAGGATAAGATGATATGTGGAAGTGCTAACTCAGATCTGCCAAAGTCAGGCATCAAGACTTCACCTCTGCTCAGTGGGGAATGAAAGGCCTTTCCAGTAAGTAGCCCACTTAAACTCCGTCTTGAACAGTTCCAGTGATGTCTGTATCTCCCGTTGGAATGCAGAGGGAGCTTTAACTAAACTAGGCCTTTGAAAAGCCATACTTAGATCTTGATCTTGAACTGGGAAATATCAATTTGCATGCAAATAAGACAGTCTTTCCTGGCAGTTTCTTGTTTGCCCCTCTATCTTGCATCGGGAGGATCATGAGAGATGTCTTCTTACATTGCCTCCCACACAAACATTCCAGCTTGTGTCTTGGACTTGTAGGGATTAAGTCAGCTGTTACCTTCTTGAAGCCAAGTAAGTGTATTGTCCAATGCCTCTGCCCTCAATGTTTCATTCCCAGCTTTACTGGATTTTTCACATTCTCCTTTCATGCTTTGCTTGTTAGTTTGTCTCTAGCTGTAAAGCCCTAAATTGAGAAACTTCGCTTTTCTTTGCATTCGGAAATCAATCTCTGATTCACTGATAAGCATCCCTAATACATTCCTTTTAAAAGCTGCTTTTTGCTTTAAATATGAATATCTAGGACAACTTTCTGTGGACCACTTTGTAGTAAAGATTTGTATACATAAAAGGAAAGATAAAATCTGAGCTGGAAATTCCATACAGTAACGAATAAGAAAACTTTTGCTTCATATAAAATTACCCTTAAGTGTCAGGATATGAAGAACAACATTGGGTACAGTGTTCCTAAATTTTGAGTAATTCTGAATGATGTTAGATTTGCCCTGGTTATAATAACTATGAGATTTTTTTGAGATGTAGCAGTCTCTTCTTTATTTACATTGTAAACATTTCTTTTTGGTATTCTAGGTGTTCTACTATATATTAAGTGATATTCCAGTAGCCTTCTACAGGCAGCTCATCTCCCCTGTAACAGCCAGGCTTTGAAGCTTTGTTTCCTCCTCATTGGAGGGGAAAAAGAGGTTTTGATAAATTGTTTGTAAGACCAATTTCTTTCAATTAAGAATTATTTAGCCATGTGAGTCTAATATGCTATATAAATTTTTTTCTAGAGGTTTGTGAAAATTTGAGGCTTCTGTTTAATAAGTGATAACTATTCAATTTCCTTCTTGGTTCGGACAAATTCAAAGTAGTGAATTCATTCAGATTCATGGAAAACTGGTAAAATATGAATAAGGATTCCCTTGATAAAAGCAAAAATTTGTACATTTTTCATGATATCAATACCTATTAGTGTATGAGGGGTTTTTTTTTGTTTTAAAATGTGTAATGCATTTTTCTACACAGATTTCCTTCAAAATATCATTCCAATTCAATGCATCGTATCTCCTGGAAAATGCTACTATTCATGTGTATGCAACAAGGTTAGTTGCAGTCTTTGCCTTCTGATTTTTTTTTCTTTGAAAGCTCTACAGTTTTGTTTCATAGTAAAACACAAGTGGCTTCTGAACTCACAAGCTCTTAAACCTTCTGTAGAGCTGGCACCCTTACAGATGTATTCAGTCCAGCAGTGGATTGAGTGGACTAAATAAATAGCTGTTACTCTCTACAGCCCGAGAGTTACAAGTGAATCATAATTTCCAGTTGTTTTACCTTCAGCAAAGGTTTGTTCTCCTACAGAATTACTGTATATTTTAGCATGAATCACAGTTAACAAAAAGCTCTGGCCTTTAAAGAGTAAGAGCACTGCAGAAGTTGTCCCTGATATGGTAAAGGAATGCACTTGCCCTCAGTGTTTCTGTCCCTGCAAAATCCAGGGATGTTGTGGCTTTTAACTGATCTGTTTTCATTCAGTCACCTGCAGTCTGTAATTTTAGCAAAGATGCATTTATGAGCTGGGGCTGGTGCAGGACTTAAATCATTAGTTACTGAAAGAAGTATTTTGAATTTATTTTTAGAAGACAGTACTTAACAGGAAATGAGTAGTGTCCTTTTACACCCAGAGCTGTAGTTAGTTCAGTTTGTAAGGTCCCTTTCCACCCAGTAGCTGTGTTGTGTCTGCATCAATCTGATCTGAGTGACATATGTTGTTTTGTTTCAGTGACAGTGAAGAACCACCTGAGACCTTGAGTGACAACAGAGGACATGTTACAATTCCAGTAAAATATGAAGTAGGATTAATATTTGTAAGGTATTGACACCTCTCTGTACTTTATTTGCTAGCACAGAAAATTGCAGGTGTTCAAGAAGAATATAGTATTGTTTTGTTGTTGAAATGTGCTCAGTGTCTACAGACAACAGCTTCAAAGCTCATAAAGCAGAAGCACAGGCTTCAGTGAAAAGAGAAGTCATGAAATAATGGAGCAGTTACTGTCCCTAACTTGCTGAAATTTCATTTTATCTATTTAAATTTGATTTGCAGTTTGCAAGTACAACAGCAGCTTTTGTTGGTTCCTGTACTTTGCTATATTCATTCAATGGCATTTCAGGTACATAAGAAAGCAAGTCCTTCCAGCTTCCCGATGGCCACGGGTTTGTATCACTATAATATTGCATGGTGTGGTGTTTGATTTCCATCTTCAAAAATTAGCCTTAATTTTAGGTTCTTAGGCTTTTTTTTTTTTTTTAAGTTCAGACTTAAACTTTAATACAGGTCTTGTAATACACTTTATTTTCAGAAACAGCCAGTTAGATTCCATTCCTGAAAAGCATTCTGTATACTGTTGGTAAACAACATTTCATGGCATACAAGTGTAAAAAATTAAGCCAAATTTATTTTGAATGCATTTCATGGTTCAAATCTAGCCTTTGTTTGTCCCATCCGGAATAAGGCTAAATTTGGAACATGCTGGCTTTTTCTGTTTTTCCTGATTCTGTCTTTTACAGGATCCTGCCTGTTTCACATGACAATGCCCAGGATAAGAGACTGCACAATTAGAATAAGGATGGCAAAATCAGACCCAAATGTATTAATTTTGGGAATAATATTTGCTTTTTTTTGTAGTTACATCTGAACAAAACATCCTAAATGTACGTAATAAAAAGTGGAGTCTCTTCAGAGAACAGAACAGTTGAACTTCAGTGGATGCAGAAGTGCACTCTTAATTGCAAGACTAGTCCTGAAATTCATGAAATAATGAAAATATCTATATTACTAACTCCTAGGGGGTTTTATGAAATTTGTGTGCTTATTTTTTCATGTCTTTTTTTAACCCACAGTGTTTTCAAAGAGCACCACGTTATAATTGCAGCAAATGATACTGTCCCTACTGCTATTAACACAACAGAGCAGATCGGGGATGAAGTGACTCTACATTATAGGGTAAGAAACAATAAAAATATATGACATAGGTACTGTCTTAATTTTTTTTTCCTTTTGGTTTGCATTACTTAAATAGCAGTTATACAATATGTTAAACCCTCTACATGCATTTTGTGCTTAAAATCTTTTTTTTCCATCCTTGCTTTGGAATACAGTGAGTCAGAGGGTCTCAGATGGTCCATCTCCTGCAGAGTAGTTCTGCTGGGTTTTAGACTTTCTATCCTCAGCTGGGGAAAGAGAGAAACTGGTAAATGAGAACTTGAACTATTCCTGCTGCAGGTTAGAACAGCCATTTCCAAAATCTAGTCAAATTTATAATCAGCAAATGGCATGCTCCAAGAATTTGGTCTTCCTGGTTGAATGAATACTGCAAAGTAAAATCACATAGGAAAGATATTTAATGGACTCTGTTCTTGTGAGATCCCTGCTGGACCACTACATCCAGCTCTAGAACTCCCAGAGTAAGGACATGGAACTGCTCAAGTGGGTCCAGAGGAGGGCCTTAAAAGATGATCACAGGGCTGGAGCACCACTCCTGTGAGGACAAGTCTGGGACACTGAGGGCTATTCAACCTGGAGAAGAGAAGGGTCTGTGGAGACCTCCTTGGGGCCTTCTGCTACCTAATGGGAGGCTACCAGAAAGCAGGAGAGGCACTTTTGACAAGTTATCTTGAGAGCATCCTGTCTCCCAGTGTCAAATCCAAAATTGAACAAGGATCCCATATAAAAAGCATAAAAGTCTCTGAATCAACTTCTATCTGCAAAAAATGAGATATGGTAAAATTCTTGCTCTCACTAAATAGCAATGACAAAGGGTTTCTTTTCCTATTTTTTAGACCATACAGAGTTTTACTTAGCTACCTTTTTTTTGTCTACTGTGGATGTTTAAGGCATTATTCATCTAATTTGCAAACCTTTGCTTTCTGAGTCAAAAAGCTGCTGGATTGCAGAGCATACCATTTATGATCTTGTAAAATAAAGCTCATCTCTGCAAGCAGCTAATCACAAATAAATAGCCAGGAGGAAAAAGTTTAAAAGGTTCTTGAGCATTTATTAAGTTTGTCCACTTCAGAGACAGTATCACCAGTTCCCCTGCCAGCAATTCCACCTAGGTGTTTACCCAGTCCTCAGCCACGGCAGGCCTTTCCAGGAAGAGCTGCTGCTTACAGGTATGTCCTGTTGTCTTCTCAGGGAAAACAGGAGAGAGGAACAGGTGAGCAGGAGAGCAGTTACCTAAGCACACCTGAGGAAGAACCAGCAGGATCCACCACTGATACAGGGGCTTCTCTCCCATATAAAGCACTTTTTGCATAACTAACTGTGGAAATGTACAAATGAAAAGAAGAAAACAAAAACACAGGAAAGGAAAAAAACTCACAATCAAATAAACAAAATGAGGAAAGTACTAGTCAAAACATTTTTCTTTTTTTATAGATTGAAAAAGGTGAACACTTTCCAATGCCAAACCTCACCCTGCAGATCTTGTTTCCCAATGTAACAGCTGCCAAGAACACTCTTCTCTACCTTACTGCTTTGTCACATTCCCAGGTGAGATAGGAATTTAGGCTCAATTTAAATTTGAAATTTATGTTGTAAGGAACATTTGGGATTATGCATTGCTTTTAGTCTAAATAACAAGATATTGTTATTTTAAGAGTATGTATGGATGTGCATAAGAAGACAGAGGGAAAAATTTTCATAAAAGGAAACAAGCAGATTTAAAATGGTGTTGAACAATAACTGCGCTATAACAAGGCTGGTTTGTTATATTGCAAGTACTGGGATGTCCAGACTCAGATATGAGCCTCATATTCTCTTCATTGTCAGCAGTGCTTATTGCAAATGCTGGAATCCTGCTGTGTGCATCTAGAGCCCAACCTCCTGTCAGTTCTCTTCTTTCGGGTACTGAAATTAACTTTCCTGCATGTCTGCTCTCCAGCACTAGCAGTCCTCTGGCTTCTTCCTTCTCTGGGGCACTGAGACATCTTGAAGGGGATGGTAGGTCATATGTTTCAAATGCTCTTCACTGCAGCCCTCATTTGAGTTTTTCCATTTCACACCTCCAGTGCAACTGGCAGAGATCACAATTCCAACAAATTACATTGTCCTAGATCTGTAGATATTACAACTAGAACTGTATCAATAACTACATGGATGAAAAACCCAACTATCACTAAGTGGTGACTTAAACCTCGGGGTTTTTTTTCTTTCACTTGGAGACATACATGTGCACCTCCCTGCAAATAATTTCACCTAGTTTTGTGGTGTTATCCACAACAAATAAACCAAAAAAAAAAAAAAATACACCAAAATATATGAATGAAAGTTCAAGGTTCACTTTAAAACAAATATCAAGCGAACAAAATAAATCATATTTAGAATGCAGAAAAAGTTGTGTCTGTTCTTGATTTTCTTTCTCCATTATTTTCATTCCTAGTCAATCACCCCATTTGACACAAGTTTGCACATAAACTCAATAAATCTTGTTTTTTCTAAGGCAGATTTTATGTCCTGCTAGCTATACCCTAGTGATAGGAGTGTGCCAAAGTGTGCTGCAGGGGATTTGTAATCCTTTTCATGCTAGCACTGTGAAAGTCAACGACCTGACTGAAAAAAATCAATTCCCCCACACTGAAGACACCAAGGGATTTCTTAGCTGCCTGTGGAGGAGTCAAAGAGATCTAGCAGTGCTCCAGCATTCGCTCCACCTCCCTGCACATTGCAACTGAGGATTCTGCATCCTGCACTTAACCTGCCTGTCTGCTTGCTAGGGCAGAACCTCTGTGGGTTCCCATGCAGAAGCTGTTTAGTTCATTTAATAGCCAGCTCTTGCTGGTTCACATAGTGGTCGTCTTGCAGGAAGCTCTTGTTTGCTTCTGCAGATGATTAAGTAGCTGCGTAGAGTTTAGGTTAAATTATCTCATAAATATTTCATTTGCTGTTTGAATAATAATACTTCAATATGTAAACCATTTGAATTTCCTATTCTGCACTCTTGCAATATGCTATTTTATTGCGTTTAGTGGTTACTAAACATTATAATTGTTATTAAATATTAAATATTATTAGTGTTGGCTTGTTTCCAGATAATTTTTTGTAATAGATTGCATATCCAGACAATATTATTTGTATTTCTGCTTACAGAATGCCATCTGCCAAACTAGTTACCCTGTAGATCCCTTAAAGATTGGCACTGGGAAACCATTTGTGTTGCCAAAAATAAAAGAACCTACAAGGGATACAATTATGGTAAGCCTACTCATAGTATATATATTCACCCCAGATATTAATCCAGATCTTGGAGCTGAGTACTTCTGAAAAAGATGTATAAAAGCTGCTCTCAAACTGTATTATTTGTAAACTCGTTTTGTTTTAATAGCTTAGAAAACCTTTTTTATATAGACTAGACTATAGTTTTTATTTGGCTACAAAACTCTATGTGGAACTAAATTTAGATAGTTTGGGATTTCTTTAATTTACAAAATATGTAAATAGCAGTAGCACCTTTGACAGCTGAATTAATCATTACCATCTATGTTCCCATTGTAATAAATAAATAGTAATACTTTAAATGTTTCTTATCTCCCTTTCAACGTTTTTAGACATCTAGTCGAAAATACATTCAAATGCTAGAACTGTGACCTGACAGATTTCCATGCAACTGTGATTGATAATCCCATTTGGAAAGGACTAGCCCTTCACATTTAGATGAAAGAGTTACAAAGTAATTTTGCTGCTGTAGTTCTGTTAGCTTGTCAGGGGGAAAGTGTCCTCAGCACAGAGGTGCAAGTGGAGTTCCTGGTGCAAATGAAACCGTATCTTGGGAAGAGCATTTTGCCATGCTTATCATCATCCTTTACAGAGGTGACAAAGGTCTAGGCTAAGTGACTGTTTCTAACTTTTTACAACATAATCCTACTGGACTCCCAGCTAGGAAGTGGTGCTATGAAGTAAAGATACTTGAATTTTCACACACATATATTGCTCTGCTTGAGAGATTCAGGTGGCCCAATATTTGAAAAACACTGCAGAAAAGCCATAGCTGTGTTGGTAGAAAAACACTAGCTTTTACAAGCTGTGCCTCCTTTAGGAGTTCTGTGATGACTTTTGTTCCATAGCTGCAGCAACAGGTTTTTCTCAGGGCTTGCCAGCCTGCAAAAACTGAGCTCTACCACAGCGTGAATATCTCAAGCTGTTTTATATACTGTAGTGTCATTTTTACATAAAAAGCTACAGTAATTAATACCAGTTTATTATTGGTGTCATAGCAAGTGATCTGTAATATAGTAGTTTACATGTCTCTGTTTTAATGATGTGAAAAGTCTCTTTCTATTACCTCATGCGGGTCCCTTTTAAACAGGACTGTGATACATACAGCTGTGCCTCTATTAACTGTGCCCTTATCCCATCTGACATATATCAAGTGAATGTTTCATTAAGAGTATGGAAACCTACCATCATAAAAGTAAGTAAATCCTACTCGTATTCAAAATATTTTGGGGTTGAGAAGCTTAATCCAATGTTTCTAATGTCTATTAAAATTGTGTCTTTCATTTTCTTAAGTGTCCCCCATTTGAAGTAGTTTCTTTTGCTATTTTAAAAATTTCCTTAAAACCGTGTCACACGCACTTTCTTATCCTTAAAGTAAGTACTTAAAACTTAGCAGGAATTTAAAACAATGGTAAGAAGATACCCCTTACTTATTCTGTATTGATAGTCCTTTTTTCATAGCTACTTATGCATCCACAAAGTCTAATCCAGAAGATATAAGGAGGAGTACATAGAAGCATATGTTTTTTAACTAAATCTTAATCTGGAAAGATTTCTCAACTCTAGAAGGGATTTTCTGAATCACAAAGAGCAGAGGAGAGACAGTAGCATTCAAAGATTAATTACAATTTCTTTGAACTCTCTGCAATCTACTCTTTTAAAGCAGTATTGCTGTTCTGCAATAATGTGTGTGCTGAAGGTGACGTACATGAGCAGTTTTACTGACGTGCACGTTTTTCAGCATCTCCCAAAGCATTTTTTGTTTCACCCTTCTTGTTGCTACAAAGCTTTCTACTTCAAAATACCTAACTGTAAACCATAGTAACTACTCTCTTCTTTCAGGCCAGTATTCACAGCTTAACCCTTGTTGTGAAAGCATTACTTAGGAGTGAGAACTCATCACTGATTTTGAGAAATGACCATCAAAAACTGGAGGTACGAACATGATAATTGATGTATTTGTTCTTCATAGAATTTATTGTGCTATGGAATCATTCATTTTCATTCATTGCTAATGAACTGATCATTACCTTTAGTCATGCATTATCCTGCTCTAAACAGAAGTGATTTCATATTACAGTAGAAATGTCAGAATTAGAAGACAACACCAAAAGCCCAATACCCACCAATGTACCTGGGTAAGGATAAGTATTGTCTGAATTTTTTCTGCTTGCTGCAATATAAATACTTCCTGCAGCTATGTAAAATAAAAATATAATTAAAATTCTTTTAAGGAATCAGTAGGATTTGAAAATTGTCCTGGGTCAATTAAAATTGATCTTACTTTGTGTTTTCTTTATTATTTCCTTATTTATTCTTTCTTTCCACTTTGTTACCCAGGATGTATGTTTGAAACAGGATCTTTTATTTTTCAGAAATTCACTGTCATTTTCTTAGATAAGGAAGTATATAACATGATAGTAGTGGTGTCAGGTATAAAGAGAAATGTCTTAAAAAATTTTGTTAGAGGTATTATTTATCCTTTTAGTACTCTTAATTCCAAGCATTTATAGTGTTTAAATATTGATCTTTTGTGATAACTTGTACATGCAGGAGCTTATTTACTACAATTTTTTTAAGCAAAAGTCTTATTATGAGTTCTTATTGTTAATACCCCAAAAATTAGAAAATTAATATTCAGTGTGAATTACATCTTGCACACAATATTTTTGAAAATTCAAAAATCAGAGGTCCACTGTTAGCTGGTTTTGTATCTAGAAATATCTTTTACTTCATAGATTAAAATTCAGTCCAGGAGTCAAAACGCAGCTGAGAGGCTTGCAGATAAGGAGAGACAAGGACTTTCAGATTTACCTTTTTTAGGCATATAATTTCATGGTTAATGTTCAGCTCTTCAATGCTCTTTTGAACTATAAATTTGGTCTCTAATAAATTCTTTAGTTAATTCAAACTCGTACATCATCACGTTTATTTAAATGTGAATATTACTTATTTCTATTTAGTTTACACCAGATATGCCTTGTTTAAAATCCAATTAGTATCTACACAGCCTTTTACACTTTTGCTTACCTCCACCTTTCAGGGAGGCACACACTGAGTGAGGAAGACTGTACGGAAGAAACTCCTTAGCTTATTCTTCCACTACTCATGATTGTGGTCCTGTGTCCTTTATGACTGCTGTCTTGTAGCAGGCCACCCTCATGAATTAACGCACTTGGAAAGTGCAAATTATTGTGTAAACACAGCCTTTCATGCTGGAGATTATTTTCTTAATTCCTTCCTACAAATTCCTGTAGTTAAAATGAAGTAGTACCCTGGAAAATGACTGCCTACTGATCAATCACTGCTGCCGTTTTGATGTTTTAGAAGGACAAGTTATTTATTGCTTATATTCTGAACCCTTTGCAGACCATGATTAAGATTTCCAAAGAACACCCACCGGGTACAGTCCCCTTATGGGTTATCCTCCTGAGCATCTTCGCTGGACTCTTGATTCTTGCACTGCTTATATTTGCTCTGTGGAAGGTAAGCTGTACATCCTTGTCTTCATGAACATAAACAGACATGCTTAAATTCTCTGTCATTTCTTTCTCACAACTAGAACCTCACAGACAGTAATATTATCTAATAAGTAGTGTGAAATCTTGTAGAAATTACAGAATAATTCATTACACTGCATTTTTTCTAATGTGTAGCAAGCAGTGCTATCCGATTGAAACCTGTATTGCCATAAGTTGGGGAAAGAAAAAGAATATATTTTTGTATGAGTAAGGTTTATTAAGGGATTTTTCTGTCAGCTTTGGCTGTGACCTTTGGCAACTAGGTTTTCTCTGTGTGCAAGAGATGCTAGGCCTGTGGTGTAAGTCTTGCCACAAGTGGGCACTCTTCTCCAGGCTAAATATTTTGTTCATATTTGCATTAGACGGTTACAGCTTATAAATTTCAGCATGCATGATCTCTTGAAAATTTTGACATTATAAAATTAACTATTATTTATTCAATTGAGTAAAAATATTACTATTAAGCACTTTGACCTTCGAAAATATGTGAGCAAAACAGTGATTCAGCAATCACTCAACTATATATTAACTGTAATTAGTTTTTCCATTCCAGGAAAAACAGTGTCATAGTTCAGTGATAAAAAATTAACTAACTTTGTACAGTAGTGTAAGTATTAAAATACTAGTAAGAATCAGCACATGAATGTAGCCAGTATGGTTTGTATGCTTTGAGCAGTTGTTAGTCTGTTTTTTCTTTTCTGCAGGCTGGATTTTTCAAAAGGCCACTAAAGAAGAAAATGGAGAAATGAAAAAAAAAAAAAAAAAAAGCAGAAATTTTTGCTCAGGTCTGCCTCCAAAATGTTACTGTAAAATTATAAACTTAGATGCAGTGGTTACAATGCTTTCTAAATGCTGGCGCGTTTAAAAAACCCAAGAAAAAGAAAAACAAGAAGAAAATCAAGCACACATGCAAAGGAATCATGCAGAAAAAGAATGAACAACCTTGCGGCATTTTGTGATCTTCCAAGAATTTACCTTTAAGCGTTACTCATTTTTGGAGAGTAACTGAGTTCAAAGATTCTAACTTTTTTTAATACGGAAAGTTTGTAGTCATATTTTTATATACCTATGTCTGTGGAATCTTTTTTAATTCCAAGTTACACAACAAGTCAGCTTGTATGTAGCAATCCCAGTCTTTTTTATCACCTTACGATTTTCAAAAGGAAGATGCATCATTTTCAAAATTCCCTCCTAATGTCAGTTCTGTGGAAGCAGATTCTCAATTCACAAGGCAGAACATGTAAACTTTGAGAATGTACCAAATACCGTGTGATAGCTGATACCATAGCAACTCAGAAGACAGAAGCACCTCTAGAATATTGGGTGAAAATTACTGAAATACCATGGATTTATCTTTCTGCTCCTTTTAGCGTGTCCAGCTGAACCAAGGATACTCCAAGAAAGAGATTGTTATGGTCAAGTGGTCCGTAAAGCGTTGATCCATAACTGTTTGAACTTGAAATATATTTTTGGCAGGCCTAAAAATGCGCGAATCATTCAAGCCCATCTGATTGCACACTGTATTCAAATAAGCAGGGGCATAATTGTAGCTGCAAATCGAAATGTCCATATTTATGCAGAAAATGTTTAGAGGCACCCTGAAAGTTTGACTCTTGCTGTATATCTTGGAGTAGCCAGCAGGGTGCTTCATAAACTGTCACTGTAAATGTCTTGTGTAGCTATTTAATCCAATGAGTTTAAAGTGTACAAAATTATAATTATCAAAAGAGCACAGATAGGAAATTCAGCACTGGCAAGCTTCTTCTAGTATTATAAATCACAGCTCATCTTTATTACTTATGAGTTTAAGAAGTAATGAAGAATTTGCATACTAAATAAGCACTTAACAAATGATGTTTATTTTGTGTCAAAGAGTAAAAGTTTATATGAGAATACACTGAAATGTAGATAGCAAAAGGTTTCTTTAAGAAATTTTTTCTTTCTATTTAGATTATTCAGTTTCTTCCTTTCTTTTGTGCACTTGTCTTCCTTCCATGAGAATCTCTCCCTGGGGCTCATGGCTGTGCTGTGACCTTGAGAGCTTCCTGTGTTACTTGGAGCCACACGAAATTAACAGGAGAAAAAGGGTGCATGCTGGCAAAGTGTGATGCTGCCTCAGCATGACTCAGTATTGATTGCCAGTAGATCAGAAAATGCTGAGGAGGTGTTAAAAGTTCTGCAAGACATACTTGTTTGCAGAAAAGCCTTGCCTTGCCAAGGAAGCCAGGAAAACTTGTTCCTCCTCTTGGAACAAACATCACTGAAATACTTAAAAAAAAAAAAAAAATCAAAGCAATTTTCCAAAATGTTTTTGCTTATCACTACCTTTATAGTAATAGCTTAAAAAAGAGTAATACATTTTATAAAGACTTATTTTTCAAGAAGAGAATATAGATTGGGTTGAACATGCTGACAGGTAAAACTCTGAAAGTGTGCCTGAAGGTGCTTCATTGCTTGAAAGATGCTGTCACTCTTCAGTCTCTTCTATTTAGTTCCTAAATTGGAGAAAGGAGTTATTGGGAAAGGCTGACTTATGTGAATGCACCAAGTAGGACTGAGTTTGAAAGTGTTTGCAATTTCTTCTTGTGTCTGTGGGAAAGGTGGTTATTTCACAGCAGCAGTCTGCTGAAGGTAGCGGTATGACTCAGAGGAGAGGGCAGAGCCCTCCGTGGGAACACTGTGGGTGGCTGTTCTTTGCAGAGCCTGGGAGAGCCACTGAGACAGTGGACATGGTTGCTGTGCTCGTCTGGACAGCTGGAAGTGCACCCTGCCTGAAGGGGGTTTGAGCACAGAGTACATGAATGGAAGCAAAAAAGTGACGTAGAGGAATTGTGGATAGAATCCCTGCTTCATGCATTGTGAAGGAAGACAAAAATCTATTTGTTGAACTGTGAAGATAAATTATTACAGCGGCATTTTCAGTCCCAAGCCAGACACAGGTTTTACTTGAAGAAAATTTATTATTTTGCCTATTTGATTGAAAGATTTAAATGGCACTTGTGACTGGAGCATTTGAACACGTTGGAATTGTAATTTTTTTTCTCATAGTATCTCTGAAAAGGCATAGCAGTGTTGTTAACCTCTTATGGTTTTGTAAAGGAACAGAATTATGAAGGAATTTTGACTCACCTATGCACACGTAGAAAGTCTGTGGTAGCAGAGGAAATACTTGTATTTGTTATTACTCATTCAGTTTGTTAACAATGAGGTAATTTTTCCTGGCTTCATAAAATTACTCACAAGTTGTGTAAGACACATGTAATTCTTATGCAGCATACTTTTAAGTGTTTCATTATTTAGTTATGTTAAGCTGTTAATCGGAGATTTTCATTTTTCTCATGACATTTCATATCTTATTTTAAAGCATCAGCCTAACTGAAAAATATGTAAGTCAAAAGAACAGTCTATTTCCCTAGATAAAGACTATGCAAAAATAAATCAGTAGTATTTATCAATGTAGAGTATGTTTAAGATCAGTGTTTCATTTTAGACATTCTTTGCAGTGTAAAAACAGTAATAAGCTTCCTATAACCACACTGCTTTCCTCGTTCATGATGCCTTCTCTCTTTTCACATTTTTTCCTATTATCATATTTTCAATTATAATACCTATTTAAAAGATAAGTATACATACATACATACAAGTATGTCAAGGGGATAGCACTATAGCACATTATTCTTACACGGTTCTTAGCAATTAGTAAACCCGCTTTTTTATCCATACTAGCCTTTCCACACAGCACTGGAAGAGCAGTATTTTACTGCTTTTCATGATATACAACAGAAAAACCTACTGAAGGCAATATTGCAAACATCAGGAACATCTCACTTAAATTTGGCAGGCACTAAAAGTACCAGAACCTAATTTTACAGCATGTAATCAGTTTTATTCCTAAAAATAGACACATTAGGGTTGTAATGTGATTCTAATAACTAATAAGATAAATAATTTTTATTGGAACAAAAGCATGTAAAAATTCATAAATTGGATGTGTAACCAGAGATTAAGGAACAAAAGGATTCTGGCCCACCCAGTTCAGTGCCTAACTTCAGTACTGAAGTAGGTAACTTAGTGGGAGTGAACAAGCTACTTTTCTATAGGGCAGGAATATTCTGCACACTCCTGCTTCAATATCAGGTTGTTCTAGAGATTGCTGATCCCATACGTGATTTTAGAAGACTTAGAAAACAGCATCTGCATTAGAGCAATCTCCCTGAGCAGCTGCTTGGGCTCCCTGGGCAGTTCCTTTGCTTGCCTGGTTTCGCTCTAAGTCATTATTATGAGCCATTACTACAGACACAACCCACCTACCGTGACCCCTTACCTGAGCCCTCCAGTACATATCCTGTGCTGAGTCATTTTGAGCATGGTGTTCCTCTTCTTCAGAGCTTGAGTCAGGGGAATCCACCTTCAACTGAAGCCAAGGGTTTTCATCTCATCTGGCACCAAAAGGCTGGAGTTAGGGTCATACTCATCTAATGAATTCCACATAATCTAATTGCTTAATTTCTTTGATTGCCTATTGTATAGATGGTGACCCATTCAAAAATAAAAGCAAATAAGATAACCAGAATGTACTGCTCTTAACTATACCACTTAACAGGAATAAAAGGGGATTTACATACTTTTAAAGAAAACCACAACATTCTGCACAGCATTTTCTTTTTCCTGTAAAAGTATTCCATGTGCATTATTGATTAAAAAAGAAATTAAGAGTCTAACAAGTCTCCTGTGTAGTTTGTTTGCTTGTTACTGATATAAGAATAATGTAAAGTCATCTCAGCACCTAAAAACAAATTCATGTACCTGTCAATAGAAGGGCATTGTAGAAACAAGCATTCTTGCATAGCATAACATCCAGGAAAGCTTGATGTGGTTAAGCTGTCAGAAACACATTGTCATTAGATTTATGGTCTTTGTGCTTATACCCATGTTTGAAAGCTTTTTAGAAGATCATATGACTTCCTGGCACAGAATTGTTTCCATGACACTAAATTAAAGTTGGTAGACACATTCCTTCATTCATTCATTCATCTAACCATTCTTCCTGTCCAGAGATTGTTCTGTATTCTGTATTCTGTAACTTATTCCTGTAACCCAAATAGTCCATGGTCTTGCATAATTGTAAATGATTCACATTAACTTCCTTAGACCTAGTAAACATTTGTATCAAAACTTCCTAGAAGACAAAGATTACACGTTTTATATCACAGTTAACTTTTAGAAAACATTACAAAACATGTAATAAGTGTTCTCTCATCAGAGACTATTTTGATGATGAATCACAATTCTCTAATAGCAACATCCTGTCTAGTCATGGGGGAGTGCTTACCATAGTAAATAGTCTGTATGTATCTGATCATTAAGAGTTTGCTGGACATTGCCCATGGGAGCATTTCAATGAAAACCAGGGATAAAAAAAAATTTCTATTTTTGTTTATTTGTTTTAAATTGCTTTTCAATGGAATTAATGAATAACTAGAATCACTTTGTCACAGCAAGAAGTGTAATATGATGTGTGATTTGCACAGAACTGGACTAGAATCCATTGCATTTATCAGAAGCAGCCCTTTGCACTTCACAGTTCAGAGATAATACCATTTCATGCAGTGGGTGTGGTTTGAGGTTTGAGCCCTGTAACAACAGTCATAAAGATTAAAGTGCTGATGAAGTTTTAGTAACAACTGACTGATACCACAGTTTAGACAGCACAACAGGATTATTTAAAAAGTGGATGATAAAATGAGCTATCATCTATGAAATCATATTTTAGTTAGAAAGACCGAGGGCTGACACCTCAGAGATACTGGATTTTCTTCATTCAATTAAAAAAATTGAATGAAAGACTCAAGGTAGATTTTGATTCTGACTCTAGCACAGTGGGGCATAAAGCTACTTTACTGCTTTATACACTTACCCTTCTGCCCTTCTTCTTTTCTCAGTTTCTGAGCATTCTCAGAAAGGACAGACATTCCTCAAGGGCTCACTGAATGTTGCATCTCCTGGGGATTTTCAAAGAAATGGGAGAGGGAGCAGAAATATTCAAAGTAGATTAGACTAGATCTAGCGAGCCAGTTGTCTTGATGCACTTTTTCCACCCCCTTTGCCCACTTGTTCACTTTCAGTGGTGGTGAATTCACACTTCTTGGTTATGGTTCAGCTTGATTTGGTACTGGAAATTAATATTTATTGCAAAGCTTCACATATCTGATTCAGTATTACATATGGTCCTTAAGGTTTATTCATGTTCAGGGTACTGTGATTCTTTCCAGGGTAAAGGAATAGGATTTCTTTCTCTCGTGAAACTTTATTCATATTGTTTTCCATTACAACGCATTTTCACTCTATCAGAGTGGGTAAGATGAAAAACAGAGGATGTTTTCAATTTTCCCTGAAAGGCATTTGAAGTTTAGCAATTCTGTGACAGTAGTCTGAGAAAAGTAGATTACTTGGTATCATTTTGGAGAACACACACAGAAATCTTGCTCAGTATTTTCTCATGGTCCAAATTAATAGCCATTCATAGCTTGCTTTCTTGTATGCCAGCTCATAAAATCTCACTGACAAAAGCTTACTCTGGCCTCAGCCATTTTACACTGTGCCATTTTACACAGAATATATGCTATTACATCTCAAAAATTTTAGGGCTCAGCTAAAATTTCCAATGACCCTGTGAGCCAGGAAAAAAACCCAGTTCTGGTGGCACTGTTGATGAAGGTTTTGAGACTCTCAGGAGCTCCACAAACTACTAAATTGCTTTTTGCTGTTAATTTGAGGGATCTGCTGAAATTTACTCAGAGCCCTGGCTCCTATATGTCATGAATTCCCAGTATTTGGAAAATTTCCTATAGTTCTCATTGAACAGACAATTATTAGAGAGCAATATATGCCTTATAAAGTGCTGCTACAACATAGTTCATAGAATCATAGAATCATTAAGGTTGGAAAAGACCTCCACAATCATCAAGTCCAGTCTTTGACTAAACACCATATCAAACAAACCACAGCACAAAGTGCCATGTCCAGTCATTTCTTGAACACCTCTGGGGATGGTGATTCTACCATCTCCCTGGGTTACCCATTTCAGTTCTTAACCATACATTCTGTGAAGAAATTCTCCCTAATTTCCTAAACCTCCCCTGGCAAAGCTTGAGGCTATTTCCTCTTCTGTTGCTTGTTACTTGGGAGAAGAGATCAACCCCCACCTGACTATAACCTGTTTTCAGGCAGTTGTAGAGAATAATGTCACCCCTGAGCCTCCTTTTCTCCAGGCTAAACACCCCCAGCTCCCTCAGCTGCTCCTCACAGGGCTTGTGCTCCAGACCCTTCCCCAGCTCCATTCCCTTCTCTGGACTCGCTCCAGCACCTCAATGTCTTTCTGGGAGTGAGGGGCCCACAACTGGACACAGCACACAAGGTGTGGCCTCACCAGTGCCCAGTACAGGGGGACAATCCCTGCCCTGGTCCTGCTGGCCACACCATTGCTGATCCAGGCCAGGATGCCATTGGCCTTCTTGGCCACCTGGGCACACCCTGGCTCATGTTCAGCTGCTGTCACCAGCACCCCCAGGTCCTTTCCAGCCACTCTGTCCCAGCCTGTGGCGCTGCCTGGGGCTGTTGTGACCCAAGGGCAGGACCCAGCACTGGGCCTTGTTGAACCTCACACCATTGGCCTCAGCCCATGATCCAGCCTGTCCAGATCCCTCTGCAGACCCTTCCTGCCCTCCAGCAGATCAATGCTCCCAACCCAACTTGTGTCATCTGTGAAGGGACTGAGGGTGCACTCAGTCAACCCCTTGTCGAGGTCATTGATGGAGATATCAAGCAGAACTGGCCCCAGTACTGAGACCTGGGGAAACAGCACTAGAGACCAAATAAAATCTATGAAAGGTGCAACATGCATACATTTGCACATGGCCTAATGGCACAGTTTCAGTCACATGTCACGAACACACAGAAGGGGCATGACCTCTCTCTTTACATGGCTGCTCTTACATGGCCATCCTGCCAGCCCTTCATGCAAAGAACTTTCAGATTTTACTCCAGTTTTTGTCAGCTGACCTGTTGGTTCTCCCCCCAGACATATTTTCTTAGAAGGTGAATAAGATTTTTGCAATCTCGTAAGGAATGTGTTATATATACATTAATAACAAAAGGAAGATGAAGGAAAGTCTCCATTCCTTATTGAACACAGTGGGGGAAATATAGTTACCAAGGATGAGAAAAAGGCTGAGGTTCTTGATGCCTTCTTTGCTTCAGTCTTTGTTGCCGCAGGCAGAGGTGGTGAAGATGCCGCAACCTTCCCGAAAGCGTCTCCGGATATGGGAGCCACTCGGCGGTGCCACAAACACACACACTCACACACACACACACACTTGCGTCGGACAGCTGCTGTTGTAGAAGCTGTCGGCAGAGAGACATGGGAAGGGTCCTCGTGTGGAGTTCCATAGGGAGGTTCACTGCAGCCACGCAAGCAAAAGGGTCCAGACACGAAGAACCAGGAATGAAGGAGGGTCCAGGGGTTTTGCACGGGCAAGGCAGGGGCGGACAGAGCATCAGGGCCAATGGTCTGAGGGTGCGAAGGCAGTACACAGGTGGGGCCAGGGTATAGGAGCCATGGGGAAACAACAGGGGAGTGGCTGAGGCACAGGGGCCAATGAGAGAGGAAAGAAGGGAGAACATCCCAGATTAGGGACATTTAGGGTAGAAAGGGGCAGGAAGGCCAATGCGCCAACCAGGGTAACAGAACTGGGGTACCTTAACATAACGCAACAAGGTATCCTGGGAGAAGCCTCTTTTTGTCTCCTGCCGCGGCGGTCCAACCGCCCACGGCCAGCTCCAGGTGGTCGGGCTGCCGAGAGCTGCCTGTGGAGACCATCTGCATCGCGGGAAGGTTGGCGGGATCTCACAAAGGGCTCGCCTAACTCACCGATGGTAAGGGCACAGGAGGAGGCAAAGAAGGAGGGAGGGGCTCTTCACAGAGTGCAACAGGGAAGGTTTATTATGGGAGGAGTGCAAAGAGCAAAGACACTGACATGGGGTTTTATACCCCGACACAATGGGAGGAGCAAACAATAAGGAATCAATCAATGCATAGCAAAGGGGTGGTACAAAGGTGGGGATTAATACAATAAACCAATGGGATAAGGGGTAGGCAGGGAGGATAACTGGGAGCCAATGGGGAACCATGTAACTTAGAAGCCTCTAGAACGTAACCATAAATGGAGGAAGAAGGGAGGAGAGGAAAGGAACCAATCAGTGGGAAGGTGTTTGCATAGAGGGACAAGGCGTTATGGGTTGTCACCCTAACCCCGAGGGTTTTGGCATGCCCCAAGTCCCACTAATGGGGCCTTTCAGGGGTGTTATATTGCAAGTACTCAAACAGCCCCAAATGGGACTGATGCATCACAACAGTCTCCTTATTGTGGGAGCATCTCTTCGGGCACATCCCTCCCAGGGATGTGTCACGCATCTTGTTCCATAAGCCCATTTGTGTTCTCAAGTTGTGGAGACCAGTGATTATCAGGACAACTGAGCCCCAGAACTGTTTGACAGGGATAGGGAGCAGAATAGACCCCCTGCAACCCAGAAGGAAGCAATCAGTGACCTATTGTACCACTCAGGCACCCACAAGTCTATGGGACCAGATGGGAATTACCCAAGCATACTGAGGGAACTGGTAGAAGAGTTTGCTAAGCCACCCTCCATCATTCATCATCAGTCCTGGCTAAGTGGGGTGGTCCTAGATGACTGGAGGTTGGTCAGTGTGAGTCTCATGCACAGGAAGGGCTGGGAGGAAGATACGTGAGACTACAGGCCTGTCAGCCTGACCACAGTGCCAGGGAGGGTTATGGAACAGATCATTTTGAGCCTATAGGGATCAGAGACACCAGACCCAGCCACTACAGGTTTAGGAAAGGCAGGTCCTGCCTGACCAACCTGATCTTCTATGACCAGGTGACCTGCCTGGTGGATGAGGGAAAGGCTGGGGATATTGTCTACCTGAACTTCAGTAAAGCCTTTGATACTCCCACAGCATTCTCCTGGAACAGCTGGAAGCCTAGGGCTTGGGCAGGTGCACCCTTTGCTGGGTTAAAAACTCTCTGGATGGCCAAGCCTAGAGAGTGGTGGTGAATGGTGCCACATCGAGTTGGTGTCTGGTCACTGATGGGCTTCCACAAGGCTCAATATTGGGCCCAGTCCTGTTCAATATCTTGGAGATCTGGATGAGGGGATTGAATGTATCCTTACTAAATTCACAGGACACACCAAGTTGGGCAGGAGTGTTGATCACCTGCAGCACAGGAAGGCTCTGCAGAGGGATCTGGACAGGCTGGATCATGGGCTGAGGCCAGTGGTTTGAGGTTCAACAAGGCCAAGTGCTGGGTCCTGCCCTTGGGTCACAACAACCCCAGGCAGTGCCACAGGCTGGGACAGAGTGGCTGGAAAGGACCTGGGGGTGCTGGTGACAGCAGCTGAACATGAGCCAGGGTGTGCCCAGGTGGCCAAGAAGGCCAATGGCATCCTGGCCTGGATCAGCAATGGTGTGGCCAGCAGGACCAGGGCAGGGATTGTCCCCCTGTACTGGGCACTGGTGAGGCCACACCTTGTGTGCTGTGTCCAGTTGTGGGCCCCTCACTCCCAGAAAGACATTGAGGTGCTGGAGCGAGTCCAGAGAAGGTCAGGGAAGCTAGGGAAGGGTCTGGAGCACAAGCCCTGGGAGGAGTCCTGTTTAGCCTGGAGAAAAGGAGGCTCAGGGGTGACCTTATCACTCCCTACAACTGCCTGAAAAGAAGGGGTCAGTCTTTTCTCCTATGCAACCAGTGACAGGATGAGAGGCCATAAGTTAAGCTGCGCCAGAGGAAGTTTAGATTTGACATTAGGAGGAATTTTTTCACAGAAAGGATGATTAGACATTGGAATAGGCTTGATTGATGCCAGGATGATTTTTTGCCTTTTCTTTTATATATACCCCTTTAATATACCTTTTATATAGTTTTATGTATTTTTAGTGCTTTTAGCCCACATGCTTGTAATTCTTCAAGTCTGATAACTCAGCTAGACCCAATATTCTGTTAAGCTGGGAGACCAAACATCCTGGAAACTTCACAGTTAGAGGTCAGAAAGATCCAGACACAAAGGTCCTCTCTAGAACACATTCTGTAAACTAAGATAGGCCCATGCAGGGGGAAGGTTCTTCAGATAAAGGGTGCACTCGAGCCTCTCTCATTGGGGAATCTTTAATAGATATGCTAATTTTCCAGGCCTTATTACTGTGTGTGCATTTTCGGTGTGTGGGTCGGCGCATTCCACCTGGATGTGGTGCACCTAAGGATACTTAAATAAATATCAAGGTAAAAACCTTTTCCCCCCTCTAAACGTGTTTGGCTTTTGATTTTAAGACCAGGAAAAGGCAACATGATAATTACAGAAGTCTTTTCCAACCTAATTGATTCTGTGATTCTGTTCTTTACAATCAACTAGACAACACCTGATCACATTACCCCATTTTATCTGCCACCTTTCTGATTTTTCGTCTTTTGCTCAAGGTTTGTAGCTAATGCTAGATAATGTAGCGAATGACCAGGAGAGAATAGGTCCAGTTCAGCAGTTACAGATATACCAAAAGTGGGGGTTCTTTTATATTCAGTATTATTTTTTATTAGATTCACACACTTAAATTGCAAACAATCTAAGAAGAAAAAAAAAGAAAATAAATCCCTCAAAAAGTAATGCATTCAGACTAAAATACTTCTCACATAATTAGTTAAAAATTCAGTGGATTCAGTAGAATTTGTTGAGGGAGTCAGGTTTGCTAAAAAATGCCTTCCAAATGCTTGAGCAACTTTTGATGGCAGGACAAATAAAAATGAAGAATTTATAGATCTTAATTCCAAAAAAGGGAAAACAATTACAATGTTTTCAAAATAGAAATGGTCGAAGATGTAAACAAAGGTATATTCTGAGGAAACAGAGGTTCTTGTCTTCTCATCAGGTACTTTTAAATCCTGTCTGATAAATATTTTAAAGATACCCACTACTTTTAACAGTTCATGTGGTTATTGGAGCTATATCAAGGTTAATACTTTGGTAACTGTACTGAACTTCCTGAAGTAGCACTTCAACTGTTCTAGAGACCCTGAAATTACATAGGTTGCATTAGCAGGCTCCCCTATAAAGACCCCACTTTTGGGATAGGTGAATGGAACACTTCTTCACTGGCTTCATTACATCCCATTTATATGATTACCCCATGACAGGTATAAGGTTTCCTAACCTGAAAAAAGAATTGGTAAAAATATGTGTATATGTTCTGTGCTGGGTAGAACATAGTTCAGTCAAAACAGCAAGAAACAGGTAAATGTGTGTCGGTACATCCAGAGTAGGAAGTGGTGCTGTGCATCAAGAGCAAGACTGGAGAGTTCCTGCATAGCACTTTGAGATGATTGAACCAAAGATGGAAACAAATGTTAAAAATACGGGGTTTGGACAGTAGCATAGCAAAGTGCTGCTTTGACCTCTACTCACTGCCTATGTGATAACTAAAATGCCTTTTGCTTATTTTTGATCTTTTCCAGTTTTATTTCAGCACAGAACTATTACTAATGTCTAAACTACATCCTCACAGCTAATTTTAACATTTCCTTTATAGATTTGGTTTTTTTAGTAGCTTGTTCTTTTTCCCTTCAGTGCAGGCCTTAATGTAACTTTTTTGTTACAGACACCATATTTCTGCTAAAAACAATAACTGATATTTGGACGCCTTCCCTCTAGCATCTTCAGACAAATCAAAGAGCCACGCATCTTGGCCTCCTATGTGTAAATTAGTCACCTTTCCAAGATTTCCTCACAGAAATATGTTAACAGAGAACTCCTAAGTTTTGCATACCACAGAAACTCTGATTCTCTGGTCAGCCCTTGCAAATGACAAAAATGGAAATACCTGCTTATTTCTGTGAGAAGGTTGGCATTAATTTGTACATTTTTTCATCACATTAAAAAGCTAGAATAACATGCATAAATTGTAAAATTGATCATTAAGTATGTCTTCACCAGGATAACTTTTAAAAGCAAATATTTATTCATTATCTTCACTTTGTAGTGTATATTTTTTCTTGAAAATGCAAAAGCTATCGTGAACTTTTCACGGTGGTCAAGTGACCTGCTTCCCACAGTCCTTACTGTGAAAAAGAAAGTTTGTTTGGCCCTTGATAATAAAATAGTTTATTTTGATTTCCAAGTAAACCATATTGGCATAGAACCAAGTCTGAAACCTTGCAAATCATGTCAGACAGATATGGTGGTTTTGGCAAGTGTCCCCATAATCCATGACAAGCAGATATGACAAGGTGCTATAAAACATCATTAGACAACAAACACGTGTACAGCAAAGGGTGTGCATCAGACCCCATTTTATGGTGCAGAGATAAGGAACACTAACCAAACTGTTCTCTGAGTAATTTGATTATCAGTGTAGGTGAACAAAAATAAATAATAATTTCTCTGAATATGTGCAATATATGGATAAAATTCCTGAAGAGAGTCAAAAAAGGTGAAATATTGCACAATCTAAAAACTCTTGTTTCCCATAATATGCAAAGTACAGTTCAGGATTATATATGAAGGTTGTTATCAAATGGCTTATAATAATTTAAAACAAAAGCATTCATCTAAGGGAGTATTGTTAAAGAATACAGTAATTGTCAGAGTGTTTATTCTCCTACAACCTATTCTTTGTAAACACAGAAGAACGTTAGTCTAAGAAGCAACACCCTGAGAGACAGCCTTTGTGTGTAAGAAATTATTCTTCAACATTGTGTCTGGATGAGAAAGGAAGTTTCATACCCTAGGGTAAATTTATAATTAGAATGATGTAACTGAATCAAAGACATTGTTTCTTAGGAAACTGAGACATTAGTCTGGAGAGGTTATTTTAGGGTGGGGCAGAGGGTGATTCTATGTTTATTCCATTATTAAGAAACCTTTTTTTTTTCTATGCTGTGGGTTTTTGTTTGTTATTTTTTATTGTCCTTTCATTAGTATTTACTAATTTGTGTTCTTCTTCTTCCTTGTGGAAGTATAGTTTTTCCTACTTGTCCTGGAGTGGCACGCATGTGTACATTCAGTGCAGGTGGAAAGAAAAGCTCCCATGGCTGCTCTTCCCATCACAATTTGCCTGCTGGTCACTGGATCAGTCTGGGTGCTGAAGCTGGTGTTACTGCTTCAACAGCTTCACCTTGAAGTGTCTGCAGGGCTTCTGTGACACCATGCAAAGGAAACGTAGTGCTCCCAGAGGCTTGTGAGTCATCCCTGGTGATGACTGACCAACGCCTTTGGAGAGGGCTTTGGAGTTCAGCAGTGACAGTGTCTTGGGAAGTGCTCACAGTGCGTTCATGTACAAGATCTTGCATTGAGATGAGTAACATGCCTATATGTCCTATAAAAAAAAAATACACGAAGGAATTCAGTGTAAGTTATACAAAGACAGGTTCTCTGCTGCACTTTCATCCAGTGGATTTTAACATCCTGATGGAGATTTCTTTAACCATATGATGTCCATTTAAAATCCATGTCCAAATAAACACCTGTTGAATAATTCCACCCATTGACAAGTTTCTTCATTTTAAATTTACAGCTCAGTTTCCGAATGTTATAAAACAAATAAGAAGCTGACAGAATACATGTACTTCTTAAATGATATCTACAATGTGTCATACCTAAAGGGCCATGACCTAGATGCTGAGACGGGTGAAGGAAGGAAGAATTTCAATTTGCCAGGCAAACTGTCTTTTTCATTACACAATGTTAATGCCAAGAAGTTCAAATTACTCAGCTGAATTCATTGTACAAAATGAAGTGCATTCTATATGAATAGGTAGTGCCATAAATTTTGGTATTTACTGGAACTGTGAAGTGGAGAAAATGCATGTTTCTCAAATACTCTGCACATACAGTATTCAAATAGTGCTGACAAGACTAAGTAGGATGAAAGCTACACAGCACTTGGCATAAGAATTCTTTCTGATTTCTTAGGAAGTCAAACCCCTCACCTCCCTGTTTTTACTGGCTTCGATTCTCTTTGTCTTCCTGGATATTGGCCTGGCACCTAAGACAACGTAGGCAGTCATTTTGCCTAGGCAATACATCCTCATCATCATGGCCAACTTCGAGACAGTTGTGTGGCAAGGCTTCTGGATCCTGCTACACTACTGCATAGCTGGGGGCATATTCTGCAGGAATTTCATTTAAAGAAGAAGATATAGACTCAGTGTCATTAAATGTGCAATTTAATACTCGAGGAAGTATTAAACAGCCACTCTACATTGTTCAATAAATACAGGTTTAAAGACTATTGTGCAGGTTTCTGCCACCAAACAAAAAGAGGCATTCCCACCCCTCCAAAGCGCTGTTGTCCAGGGTACGCGGGGCGGGGGTGGTGGGTGTCCCGATCCCGGAGCCCTTCTTGCAGCGCAGCGATGAGCAAGGGGCACGCAGCCTTGAGCAGCGCCAGGCGGGACAAGCGGGGGGCTTCTCCTCCAGGGAATGAAACTAAGAGAGAACCGTCGGGAACAACCCGGCTGCAGAGCACGCAAGGGACAGCACCGCGAGGCGAAGGGCAGGGGGCGGGAGGAGCTGCCTCCGGCCCCTCCAAGGCCGTGGACCGCAGGGGGCGTGGAGGAGGAGGAGGAGGAAAAGAAGGAGGAGGAGGAGTATTTGGGGGCGGCTGGGAGCAGGTGGCGCTCACTGTCGCGCTGGGAGACGGCCAGCTCGGGAGCGGCACCGGCCCGACCTCACACCGCGCCGGACATGGGCTCCGCGGGCGCGGCACTGCCGCCCCTGCTCCTCGCGATGGGTATGTCTGTCTGTCCCTCCGCTCCTCTAGGGAGGAAGGAAGGAAGGAAGGAAGGAAGAAAGAAGGGAGGGAAGGAAGATCCACCCGCGGGTGCGAGGTGCGGAGCCGGGGGCGGCCGCGGCCCCTCCTGCGCCGCCGGGGCCAAGCAGAGACGCGCGGTGGGTGCGCGGCTGCGAGTTGGTGGGCTGTGACTGCGTGAGAGTGCGATGCATCGGCGGCGATTTTAAACCAGGTTAAACTCCTGGAGTGGCACAGATTTCACTGTCCTGTAAATGGAGTGTGTGCACGCTGGCGTGGAGGGAACGGGAGCAGTCTGATATGTGAATGTAGGGTTGTATGATGATTATACCTTTTTAACCACGAAGATGATATTCTCTTTGTAAATGCTGTTCCTAATTTCCAAGAGTCCTCTAGGTCTGTTACCACCCTGTTGGGCAGATGTCGCTCCTTGGAAAAGGAGAGGGAAACTTGAACCATCTCCTCCTTCTCTTGGCTAACTTAATTACCATTACATACATTTTCCTGGGAACTATAAGCAATCGTATTCACTTGCCATGAGCAAATTCCCAGGCAGTTTCAGAGCGTTAATATTACTGTATACTCTCACAAACCCTTAATTAGCAAGTCACCGAAGAGGCAGCATGAAAATGAGTTTTCACTGATGAGCTGTTCCAACTTGTTCTTTCAGTACTATAGCGAACACGGCAGTGGAATGTGTGGCTGCAGGGTATGAAATAAAATACAAAAATATTAACCTGTGATGTGATACACAGTACACAAACAACCTGGCATTTTTTTTTAAAATGAAAAATTCTGAAAAGTATCAGTGGACAAACATTCCACCCTGTACTTTTGCTTAATCTATCCTTTACTCTCCTGGTTACAGCTACTGCAAACCAGGACCATCAACATTCCCTGTAATTTATGGGGTCTTAAGACTTGCAAAGGTTTGTAGAGCAGTGCTGAAAGCAGAAGATGAGGACTGATTATGAGAGCAGGATTCCCCTGGCATTATGAATAACAGAAGTGGGATAGGTCTACTTTGTTCAGGCATTACCCATGATTTATCTTAATTTATGCATCTGAAAGCTGTCATAATTTTGATTTCAGATGTGTCATGACATTTGATGTTAGCGGATGCAAGTCAATACTTGCTCAGGCCTTTTTGATCTTGCAGAAGTAGCAAGGAAAAGAAAGTTTCAGGACAGGAGCATTTTCCCTAAGTGTTTTTGGAATCCTCCTGTGGTGGTACTTTTGTAGCTCCCCCACAAAAATTTTCAAATTGCTTGAATTCTAGTGAACTGATTTACTTTCAAAAGTGATATTCTTGAATTTAATTGGGATGTCTTAGCTGAGTTAGTCATTACTTCAGGAAAATATTCCAAGTTGTTCCAGACTTGATTTTATGTCACTATATTAACTTCCCAAATATCAGCTGTATTAAATGGATCACGTGGGGTGCTTTGTTGTGTCTCCAAATTCAACTAAAATTAGTGGAACAGTGAAGTAGTGGGTTACTCTTTGTTGATGTGTACTTTTGTTTCTGGAAAGTCCCTAAGACTTTGTAGATGCTACAAGAAGAGATCTGAAACAGGACTACCATTTTGATAATATGACTTTGCTACCAACCTTGTTAATTGTTGACCAAAAAGTATATAGCATAGAGAAGTAGATTATGTTAAGAGGAATAAGTGGTGCATTAACAGGGCAACCCATGCAACAAAGCCTGAAGCTTTTCTGTTGTTAAATGCTGTTGATAGATTTGCCACATCCAGCTCTTTAAATTTACATTTTAAGCATCCATTTTTTTTTCCTTATCCTGTTCTTTAAAGTCAGAGCCAAAACAGCCCAGCTCTCTCTGAGAGTGAGGCCAGTGGAAAATACAGTAGCTTTCCTGGGCTCAATTCTGGTAACATTTTCTTTGGAAAGCTCTAGTGCCCTCATACTTCAGAGGAGATATTTGAAATTTGGCAGGAAGGTGCTATTTGCATTGTCTACCTAAATTTGGCCAAGTAACAAGTCTTTGCAAAACTGTATTCCTCTGGAAAGAAATGCATTTTTATCAGCTAGATTCTAACTTAATTTATCTCCACTTTGTTGTGCACCTTAGTCAGATGTTCCTGTGTGAGGTCTTAGGTCTACACCTGCAAACACAAAAACTTTCTCTCGAGTTCTCACATTATTTGTTATTTTTACAGCAATATCCATTGTTGTTTAAGTCACTCTGCTTTCCAGTTTGCTTCTGAATGGTAGTCTGCTGACTGACTGTACTTCATGCTCTTAACTGCTTCCTGGGCTTCAGATTAATCAGCTTGTTCTCCTTTTCATAAGAATCATTCACTTTAGAGTGAATTATCAACTGAGAGTGTTGGAGGACCATACCTAGGGGAGGAAGTAAAATTTGGGGAGGCCTCATCTGTACTATCTCGGCAGGCCTTCATGTTGAAGTCTAATATGCATCTTCCTCCAGCAACCCAAGCTGTGAATGATACAACTCTTAGCACATTTGTAAAATCTCCACTCTGTGATGTACACATCTCTTGAACTCTTTAACTCTGAAATGAAAAATTGTAGCGACATAAGGATTATGCCTTTTGGACTACAGGTCTACCACAAGTGCCATGGATTCTCAGGTCTCTCTGTGGGACCCAGGCAGACTGAAGGAGAGAACAGGTCTATCTGAAATTGCAGGGGTGGGGGGCGGTGAGTGTATTTCTCGGAAAAGTTCAGTAGAATAGAGGATTTCCAATTATGGGGACCTTGTACATGAGAAGTAAGGCTGTGTAGAGGAATAGGAGACCCTACTTACAAACTCTTTTTCTTCAGTACGCTTTTGTTTAAACTGGGATGGAAGCTGTGATAATGGCATTTAACATGCAAAGGTTGGAAAGTGCCCGAAGTTAGCCACCTGGATTTGTCTCTTTTGCACATCAGTGCATCTTGCTGTCACCGCCTATAAACAGAGAAAAATAGTGTGACCAGAGAATTAGCTGGAACTCCTGCCTTGCTTAGTTTTGAAATTAGAAAGTGGTCTAATGAATGAAGATGAAATGTAGGATTAAGAGAAATAATTTTTTTTTTCTTACAAAAGTGGATTCTTTCTCTCTCTTTTTCTTTTTTTTTTTTCCCCCCACAAAAGCTGAGTACAATTTCAGACAAGTCATTTAAATCAAATCTTTGACATGTGGTTGGAGCTTTTGTGTTCTTCTCTTTCTCTTTGCTCAGCCAGGGGTTCTCAAAACTGAAGCTGCGTTTTCACGATCTGGTTAAGCTGACCTGAATGTGGATCTGATGCTGCAAGGACATTTCATCCACTCCTGGTTGCATATTTCCACTAGTTACTCTGTGCTATCACTATGGCTTAGTCTGGGAAACAGGTCAGGGACCCATTTGCTTGAATAATTTTTTCCCCCTTTTGAGCCAGGTTAGTTTTGGAGATGAACTAAACTGATCCTGCTCACTTGAGCAATTTATTTGTTAGTGCTGGCATAGGAGACAGTCAGAACTCGTGGCCAGAGGAGGGAGGAAAGCTGGAAAAGTCCCTTTCACTGGTAGCTGTCACTTCCACTGGCTTGAGCTTGTTGTGCAAATACGTCTTGACATGCAAACTGCTCTGTATTCACAGCTGTGACTGAAGTCAATGGAAATGTGAAATTTCAATTTGAATGTGAAAAAAAAGGGTTCTAGCTGTTTCACTAGATATGCAAAAGTGGTAAGTACATTTGGTTTGTTGTTTTCTTGTTGGTTTTTTGGTTTTGGTTTTGTTGTTGTTTTGTTTTTTTTTTTAATGGAGCTAAGGATGATCTCTCATTTCACTTGAGGGTTGAAAAATAAATCCTCTGTCACATGCAAATACTTAAATGTTTATTGTCAAGATATGTAGGCTATAATCTACAAGGAAGCTGCTAAGGTTAAAGTCATATACATGAAAAGTACATGGCAATTTACAGAGAAGAAAGTACTAAACTGATAACTGAATACCAAATGAAAATTGAACATTTGGTGCAATAAATGAAGCTAAAAGCTGGGGTGAAAATGCAAGGCATGGTTTTAACCTGCATACATGCACACCAACTTAAATCTGTACAGCCTATTTTGATTTCTGCCTTTCTCTCTCTTTGTGTTCACCTTTTGATACCTTGCTGTCTTATTATCATATTTGTGAGTAATGTTCATGTTAAAAATCATTCTATAATCTGGAGATGGCTTGAAAGCAGGACCCAAACATGAACTCTTCTTAAATTAAAACTGTCTCTAGTTTTTCCTTCTTTCTGAGGTAGCAAGTAGTGGGAGCAGTACTACATATTATTTTTGGAGTTTTGCCTTTCACAGCATTGCAGATTCAAGTAAGGGTTCATTCATACTGCATTACAGGACTTGTATTTTGTATTATGTTTATTTTAGAAAGCGTACAGGGTATTACCATCAGACACCTAAACACATTAACAGTTAATATTTATTTGTGCATAATTTGGTCAAAGTCAACATGAGATCCTACCAACAAGTTTTAACTGTATGCTGCCTCTCTCTGGAACAACCTGTGAATTGTTCTTTGCTTTTTTGATTATATCACAGAACTTAAATATAAGAATTTGAAGAAGTAAAAGTACAGCTACTTCTTGTTTTCATTGTGCTTTCTAGCCACTATATAAATATTATTCATTGTGGTCTTTCTTCACTATTGTAATTTTGAATGAATGAAAGTGGGTTTTGTGTGTACTTCATATCGTGTATTTTCTTGAGGGCTAATAACTGGAGCTGCCAGTGTAATGGCTTAATGTCGATATAGCTAAGTGTGAATAAGGTACTTTCTTTAGCATTAATGCAGGTAAGAGGGAGTTTCTGCATCTTCAGATGGGTAAAGCAAGTCATTTTCCCCAGCAGAAATCTTGTGCAGCCTCTATCCAGTGTTGTTATTTTCACTTAAAGGTTTCCTTTGTTAGGCTCTGTGCAGGCTAGTTCCCATTTCCATGGTGACCGTGCTGAAATGCAGACAGGACACAGGCTGGATTCTCATTGGCATACCCATGCACTTGCATACCAACACATGTTATCTGCTTGGCTTAGGACATTTCCATTAGCAGTTTTAATGTTTGGAGCTTCTTTTTCACATAGAGATCTTTGGCCTTGCGATACTACACAGTGTTAGGATTTCAGACCCTGTGCAGCAAGACAGAACAAGTTGAGAAGCTTATTTTTTGTGTAAATAATTTGGCTCTACCATTCCAATTTAAATTAGTCAAGAACATCAGAGAACTTTCTGAGCCTTAGGTTTTTTTTGTATTAAAAATGATAACACAGAAGGATTTTTATTTATAAACTCTTAGGTGAAAGACTGACATATATCTGTGCTAAATAGTTATAGGGACATACTCCTTCTCAAGGCACTTATAAAAGGATAATAAAAATAAGTGAGTGTGAATTACACAGGATAAATGATATCTTCTGTCTATATTGGTTGAGTGTGACTGTGTATCTTTGTGAAGCAATATGCAGTAATCTTCTTCTTCCTGCTCGTACTGCTCTCATTTTCTGCCGATGGAGAATACTAAAGGCATCTAGTGGAGTCAACATAGGTATTTCCATTACTTCCAAATCAAGCTGTGATTTCTGAATTGCCAAATAATCTCAGTATTCTGAGTGCTGGTAATTGTTCTTTTGAATTATTCCCTGAGTAGCATTTCAGGATCTTCAGAGGAGAAAATTTTATTTTCTGCTGGAGATGCATATGCTGTAAAAATGTAATAAGACTTGCATATTGCTCAGGACTTAAAAGAGCAGGCAGAGAAGTAGGATCAACACAGCCTCTTTGAATGGAGGATGAGCAAAGACATTTTGTGTGCAACTGAATGGCATCTGCATGGTTGAATGTCACACATGTTGAATGTCACGGATTCGTTTGTCCCTTTCAAATTGCTTTTAGATGGGGTGAAGGGCTTGAAAGTTATGCACAGCCCTGATGGAACTCTTGCCTTATTCCTGATTTATTTTACTCTTTGCAACCTGCTTCCAAGTTTATCATTCTTCCCTTATTTCATACAGTTGTACGCCTTTTTTTTTCTTCTTAATCACACAGATCTCCTTGGATAATGTAGTTGGTTATTTCTAAAGAATAACAGACAATGAAATCTTGAGAAAAATTACTGTCAACAGCACAGTTCAGGGAGGAAGCATATTGCACAGTACAAATACCTAAGGAAATAGTGGAGTTTGAGGATGGGGAGGAGAGTGGGGGGTGGATGGATTGAATTAGGTTTTTATCTTTTATGCATATGACAGCTAACCTGTCAGCCTGTCTAGCTGTCTCTCTCAAACATAAGCGACCTTAAGCGAGAAAGCTGGAAGTGGTTGATGCTGTGTTAAGACTGCAATACAAAGCTGTGTGTAATGATAAGACTGCAGATGACCAGGCTGCTTCACCCACTGGATTACCTGGTAAATTACTGCCTCAGCCAGCTGCAAGATAAGTCTTCTTACCTGACTGAGGAGCAGCTGACTTGTGCTAGGCCTGCATGTTTACTGCAGCTGAGGGTGCTGTTACTGGAAGCTGTCAACCCAGCACTTTCTGGGGGATATTGCTCTGCCATGCTCTGTGCTGCCTGAAGTAAGGCAGCTGCATGCAGGTAAACCAGCAGTATTAGCTATCAATGTGTCTAAATTTCCACATACACAGCAGTCACTTGTCATAATTCCTCAGGTTCGGTAACTGTTGTGTTCGAGTTTCCCTTCAGCTGTGAAAGCACACTGGGTGAGAAATTCTACTTCATTACATATTCTGATAAACGAACAAAACAGTAAATTACTGCATTTCAGGCCTAAATTTATTCTTGTCTAGTCCTGTTCTCTTAGTTGGGTAAATGTCTATGTAGGTGTCAAATCAGGGTAACCTGTGTCTAGAGTTTGTGTCCTGGTATCTTAATAGCAATATCCTACAATAAGGAGAATAAAACAAAAAAGAATCCCCTTGAGGCACCTGTCCAAAGCAGGAGCAAGTGGAGTATTATGTCCTGAGACAACTAGTACATCCTAGATACCACATATCACTGCAGAGGAAGGTGTGTGACTCAAATGTCTCTGTGCCTGTATTCTTTTTTAAATTTTCTATTTGAAGAAAATGTTAACTGCTAACTAAAGAATGGCACAACATTTTATTAAATAGTTTTTCAGTGATTCTATTTTCTTAATAGTAAATTCTAATAAGATAATGACAGCAGTCTAATAATAATGAATTTGAAAACTATTTAATCCAGTATTCCTACTGTGTAGTATAAAATTCAGTTGTCTTTATATGCAGTACTTTAGATGCACATAGAACTGATTGAATTTATAGATATTAAACTCAGATTTAGCTAAAATTCCTCCGATTATAATTTATCTAACCTTTCCTGAGTAGAAAAAATTTAAGTGACATGACACTTCCTTTAACTGTGCTCACCAAATAAAGTTCCCATTTAAACGTGCCTGAAATACATATGGGTCAAATATAAAATAGGAGAAATGACTGAGAATGAACTCTTACTAAGATGGGCAAAACTATAAACAGAGAAAAACCCAGCAGCACTACTCACATAGTAGTCCTTTAGTAGCTCTGCTAATAATAGTTATCCATTTAACTGTAGCCAAATATCCTTTTCTTTCATTGTCTCTGCTCTCTTTCCTTTTTTTTTTCT
>VZTE01004970.1:500937-574836 GCA_013397775.1 Eulacestoma nigropectus | reverse complement strand
GGGTTTTTTTTGATTTTTTATTTTCCCTTCCAAGCTGCCAAAAGCCAGTTCATCATATTGAACTGTAAAAAACTTACTTGAGTCTCTGGATTTGTCCTTCTGAGAAGCTGAGAGCTACAATAGACTTTGGTTCTATGAAGACAGAAAAGCAACTGTTCTGCTTTTGTGGAAGCAAGTATTATCTCCAGAAGACTCTTCTTAAATGTACATGGGCCCTTCTTTCTGACCCCGAAATGTACAATGGCTGCATTTTACAAAAAAAGAGAAGATAACTTCCTTCTGAACTCTGACTACAGATAGCCTGTCACCAACCTGACCGCTGGCGTCTGGGTAGACCCAGTGTGGTGTGAGAGCTGAAGGCTGGGAGAGTGCCTGCTGCAGCCCCACTTCACCTAAAACATGGTCCCTGCCCCAGAGTGCAGGGTTAGATTCCTTGGACTCAGCAGTTTAAAATGCACAAAAACCCAGCTTCTTGCAAAGCAGGAGGACTCCTGCAGCTAAGAGGTGGATCAAGGGTGTTTGAACTCCATCCTTCTCAGGCACCTGCATGAGGTGCCTCCTTCTGCTGAGGTCAAGGAGGGGGAAGAATTTTGGGAGACAGGCATCCAGTTCAGCTTTTTTTCAAGAGGTACCTGCTTCATAGGTAATGGTAGTAGTCACCTGACAAACATGGATTTAGTTCTCCCTTGAGGCTTGCGGCGATGTAGATTCACCTCTCCGTGTTTTCCAGAAGCCTCTTTGCCACCAGGCAACAGAGCAGTCAAACAAGCAGCCTCTACCCCATATATTGAAACAAGGTCTCAGCTCATCCTGGGGTGTATACTCATGTTTCCAGACAGACAGGCAAAAGTACATCTTGTGTGTGGCCTAATGTCTGGGCACTTAGCTGGGAGGAGTTCTGAGCTGGCTCTTTTGGACCAACTGCCCATGCAATTCACATTTGGTAATTTGGTTGTGCATAAAAAGAAGTTGCTTAGCTATTTAGTTAAATAATTTAATTATTTCAAGTAGAAATATTAAATTGAAAATTCTTCACTACCTCTTACTGTTGTATTGGAGTGGGCTAACAGTAGGGTAGAATACTTTGTTTTTAGGGCTGCTTTTACACCTGATTCATATTGTAAACTTTGTGCAACTTTGTGTAGTGAAACCTAAGTGACAGGTAATTTTAGGTTCATTTTGGTTAGGCAGCCACTGAAGTCTAGTCTTCCTGGATTGTTTTCCTGATTTTAATGTGCCCAAATTCTGTCTAGGCACGATGTGGTGCCAGAATTGATCATTTCAAGGTGCATTAAGGTGCAATTTCAGGTGAGTGATTGGGACCGTCTGCCTACTATTCAGGATGCCCAGCCATGAGCTCCCATTAAAATCAAAGGAGAGAAGTAGTCATTACTTCTGGCATTGGAGAACGAATGTTCTGATAATTATAGCTCTTCCAAGTATTGTATTATATATCCTGTGGTGCCTTGGAGGTTTTCTTGTTGCAGGAAGCTGATGTAGCAAACTTTCTACAGCTGAGGCTGCTCTTATTTCTGTGGCTGCGTATGTACGGTGCAGAGAGCTAAGCTCCCAGCTAGCTTCAGAAGCTGTGCGGGAGGAACAGGGTCTTAAACATGGTGTCCTAAAAATGGCATGATGACATGGTCACTGGAGCCACTGCAGTCCTCATGCTTCAGGCTGTGACACTGGAGAGGCAAAGGGATGGATGGTGATGGCAAGCCCGTCAACTTTTTTCTAGTTTAGCCTTTCAGGTCACATTTAATAGTGATATAATATGATATAACACATAGTACAATATGTTACAATACACTGTAATAGCCTAGAGTGTGATAAAGATAGGAAGTACAGACACCTGTTTGCTTTCCCTTCGTCTTGATATATGTGTGAAAACATGCATTTTCTCTTTGTACAATTGTGTTTTCATAGCAGCTGAGATGAGCAAATGTGGCAAATAGGGTATACAGATAGCAGTCACACTGCTTTCAGTGTGATGACATGCATTTCCTCTCTTACAGTTGTAATGTGGCTCACGCTTCTCTGACTATATTTGGAAATGTATTCCTGGTTTAAAAAAGACAAAACGCAACCACTGATAATGTGGACACAAGGAAGAGAAACTGCTGGAGTGAAATGCCACTTGGAAAGTCCGTTTTTATCATAGGGAAGCATGCAAGGTTTTTTGTGTTTATCATCATTACTTGTGAAGGTCAGTGACAACTGCGTAAACAACATATATATGTGTACAGCTTGTTGGCCTCACATACTTTTAATCTCTTTGTGGTCTTGAGAAAAAAATGTCATACTCTGAGGAAAAAGTTGGACAATCCTGTTTCTACCAAGATAAAAGAAAAACTACAAGTCATAATAAAAAAATGGCATTTAAGTGAATTTTCTGTAAAATAAAGCTTTTCCCCACTGGAAACATGGATGGAAACATGCCAGGATGATATACTTGAGTCGGCTTGAATACTTGCTGTCTTTATTAAAAACTCATAGGAAGTTGTCAGTCCTGCAGGAACTGCTCCTAAGCATTTTTTTTGTAATCAGTCGTTGTGTGTATAATAGGTTGTCTGGATTTCTTAACTGCAGATGAAGAGCAGTTTATTTGTCTGCTCTGGCAGCCAAGGAGGGCAATATCTGGGCCACAAGTTGGGAGTTACCAAGAGAAAGACAAGTCTTGTAAAGCAGCGTAATGAAGTTGTTAATTAGATCTCTTATTCTGCACCAGTGTCAGAACAATAAAATAGATAGCTCCTAGTTGTGTTATCACAGTCTGTCCAGCATTTCAGTCACAATTCATGTCCTATCATGTTTGGTCTGCTTTTACAGCAGGTTATTGATAACTCCTCAGTGCAGCTTCTTGCATTCCGAACCGTTGCAAGTGAAAGGCAGTGACTCAGGCTTTCACACGCGCAGAGGCTCTCGGGCTGGAAGCTGACCTATTTCCAAGAAGAAGCAGTCAGCCAACTAAGCCAAGAAAAGTTGCTGGAAAGGAGGGGAGGAAGAAGGGTGGGAGGATTGTTACTAAATGAGGCATTGTTTCTCTTTTGTTCTGAGTGGTGGATTTGGGGGAGGCTTTTTTGCTTATAATTTATTTCTACTCTAAATGTTATGGTTTCTGTTAATTATTAAGTAGTTTGAGACATTTTAGCTGTTGTGAAGAAAAAGTTGGTCTCAAGATAACAGAAAGTTAAACAAGTAGATGAAGTAGTAAAATGAAGACACCCTTTTCAAGCGTCTGTAAACATAATGAAACAGCAATAAAGAGACTGAAGTGAGGATTATACAATGTTTCTACTTCCAGTACAAAAAGCAGTGTCCTGCCAATCACTTTCTTTGCTCCTTTTGATTCCTGTCAGAGGTTCACATTGACTCTCTATTTAGGAGGTTGTTCTCAATAAGAAATCTGTTCTATTTTAAATAAAACCAGATTAAACGTGATTATAAAACTGCTGGTTTAGTATACAAGCTGAAGGTATCTACATGCCATTGTGAGTATCTACTCATGTGGGTGTGCATACTGAAGACAAAATTATTACGGAAAATAGAAAAATAAATATAAAGGAGAATTTTTTTCAGTTATGTTGACTGTACAGGGTAAAGGTTAATATAGCTTTCCAGATTGAGTTATAAGTAGTCCTTTATTTTCCTTGCATGCTGGGTTGGATTCCATGTGCCATCTGTGAGTATTCTAAAGATGGATAAAAAAGGTATTTTATATTTATGTTCATTTGAAGGAAAGTCCCAAACCGTGAAACCAATATAGAATTGCTCTTCTTACATGAGAAGAACTTGATTGGATGTCCTTACCTGTGCATGCACACAATACACGTCCCAATGCAGTAAAGTTGATCACACTGGAGACTAGTACATTACAAAAGGAAAAAAGAGTTTCTTTTTCTCTGAAGATTTAGCTCATTGCAGTGAGAGTTGCTCAGTGGCTTCTGAAAGCCACAACGAAGTACATCCATATTGCAATTCAATAGGCTAAAGTAACTGCATGCTGGTTGTTTGTTTCTTCATGTTTTTACAATCTTGTCAATAAAGCATTCAAAACACAATGTATTATGAAAGCTGGGTAGTTTTTCTGTAAGAATACTTGACTAATTCCAGTTGGATTATTGCTCTGATAATATATGTTCTGAATAATGAGGATGTAACGTTACTCTTACACCAAAATGTTGTTCCATTTAATAAAAAACAGTAAAGTAAGATTAAATATACTTCATATAAAGCAAATAACTACTTGACTACCCTCTTTCATAACTTTATTGCTTCCTCTTCCTGCCTTCATTCTACCTTCTGACTAATATTTCCAGGACAGGAGGTGATTATAGTGTGAGGGGTATCTGTAGGTGCCTGTACGCCCTCTTTAACTTTGGAATCTGTGAGCCAACTTCAGCAAACTTGTACAGGGATGAAAAAATAACCAGCTGGGTATCAGACTGAGACAAAGTGCTTTTACAAGTTCCCTGACAACTAAGGAGATCCAGTGTGACCTTGCACAATAGAAAATAGCTCCCAAAGACAGCCCTTAGAAATCTTTCAGTCATGGAGAAAGCTTGAACCAGAGTGTGCATCCACTGTGAGATGAAGTCAGTGGAAAACAACAGCTGCAAGTTCTCTCATCCCTCCCACCCCCTTCTTTTCTCTGTCCTCAGTAGGGTCTGACAGGCTTCAGGGCCCTACTGATGTGTGTTCTTTGGAGGTAGAAGTCTTTGAGACCAAGGGAAAAATTTTCTTCGTGGAATTTGTAGTGGCTCTCTTAGAGCAGTATAACATAAAGGGCAAAGCAAAGCCCTCTTCTGGAATGAATAGATATTTTAAAAAATGCTACACTGAGCAGTTAAGGCAATGTTAGCAGTACACATCTTAGTGACTGCCAATCTAAGAAACTACTTCAGGAAGCAGGCAATAATCCAGTGGGGTTTTCTTGATTCATTTCTTTCCCCAAAAACAATTTATAGACTGAAAACCATAGTGCATGATTTTAGCATAATGCCAGGTCATGGCCTTGCTTTTCTTTGGTGGCTACATGCTTATCCCTTCTACCCCAAATCCCTCAGCATGCTGCTGACTTTGAGTTTGGGTTTCTCAGGGTCGGCTACCCTGCTGGAGCTGGCACGAGGGGCAGTGGTTTTAGCTGTGGCTGTGCTACCAAGCGGAGGGGAGCTGCCAAGGATGCACTCCTGGCATTGTGGCTGACACAAATGCTCACTCAAAAAGACAAAGGGTTACTTAGCTGGGTTATGTAACAAACTTTCTCTGGTTTATAGTTAGTAGGTGTTCAAAGAAGTGAACACCATACCAGTAAAGAAAAAAGGCGAAGTTCCCTACTGGCAAGGTTAATATTAGATGAATTTAAAACTAGTACTTAGTGTGTGGTGGATCCTTACAGACTCAATCGTCAAAGTCATTGCCTCTTCTTTTTTCTTGATACTGCCTTTGCTAGAACTGTTTGATGGAAAGCTATAAATAACAACAGTAGAGAATGCCTCTGTTTGACTGGATATTTTAATAAGAGGTGAGACTCGGCATATCCAAGTCTGTGTAATTACGGTATTTTTTAATATATTGCCATCTTAAATTGGAACATTACCTTTGCAATGCAGTAAAATGTGATTGAAAATTCAGTCTTTACTATTTAGAGTGAAAACAAAATGACACATTTATTATGATACTTATGATACAAAATACAGACTAATATGTTCAGTATATTCTATTAGAATTTTATACACTTACTTCACCAAACGAAATAACCAAATACATAAAAATCTGATTTCATTTTTGTTATCCAGTTGAATTTTTTTATGCTGATTAATCTCAATAAGAGGTTTCAATCAAACAACTAGGATAATCATAACTTTAAATGATAGATTACCAAACAGACATTTTCTGCCTGATCTCTTTAAGCTGTGAGCTTTGCTTACAAAATCAAAACAATTATGAATTGGGTGTACCTAATATGAGTTTTACTTCATTAAAACTTGCTTCAGCTTGTACTGCAAACAGAATGAAGCAAACAGAAGGCATTAGAGCTATCATTAGACATGACATTTATAGTTACAGAAGAATTCCCACACATTGAGGCTTAAAGGTGCCCAGTCATAACATGTATTATTTTTTGTCCTGCTAAGAGAAAAAAAAATACTGGTGTTAAAGTATAAAACCAGCTATACACCTACACTGCAGCTCCCATGGCTCACACTGCAATAATGCAGTTGCTGAAATATGGGAATTCCCAGGAAAAAAAATACCATGCAAAGAGATACTGGAGTTTATTAGAAAGCTTATAGTTTCTTTTATCCCATTAGGATTTTTTTTTCTTGCATTTCCTGTCTGAAGCTTGATGTTGGGAGTACTCTGCTTAGTGAAGGTGTTGTCTTTAAACTGAACTGCCCAAGTGCCCTTCCCAGCGGAGAGGAACTGCTGCTTTTGAAGTCTGCAGAGGGGCTTTCAGAAGCTTTAGGCTTGTATCTGGCTTCCTTTGTTCCACACAGTCTGTTTACTTGACTGTAAATAAAGTGCCATTTACAGACAGAAGTTAGGAAGTGGATTTTTACTTGCCCGACTAATCTCTCATCAATATCATTAGGTCACAAAGTAGAAGTCTGTCACCAAAAGCTATTAAAATCCAGATAGTGAATTAGTTTTCTTTATTTCAAGATTCTTAAATTATCAAAGTTCATTGCCTGAAGGCAGCGACAGATACTGAATCGTTCCAGCCTAGAATATACAGTACTTTGAACCTAGATATTTCAATGATTGGCACCCTTTTAATGCATAAGAGACCCTCTTGTTTTGCACAGGCTTAAAATAGGTTTAAAAGAAACTTAGAATTTTCTCTTTTTTTGGCTGCAAATGCTTGAGGTTCTTTATCTCGATACTATATTAAGACAGATGTACAAAATGGATAAAAGATGTTCTTACAGTGTAAGCACCATGTAAGATGGAGTAAAATGGCAGGAAAAATGCCTAGTATATTACTGCCAGTATATACTTGCTAGGCCCAAACCAACTAAGATTTTGTGGAGTAGATCTAAAAAAACTGCTAATGATTATAAAAATGTGGAATTTAAAATGTGACTGAAATATGCTGAAACTATGTTCACTTGATAATGGTTGTGCTGAGTCATATTGTGTTTTGCCAGCATTTCCACTTTGATTTTTTACAAAGCAGTTGTGAGTGAAAGGCAAAGCTGATCTGTAAGAATACTGCAGACAACAGTGTATCTTCAGAGGCTGGGTTTTATGATTGCTTTTTTGTTCTTCTCATTTCACTGTCCTTGACTGGCTGCCTGTCCAGAAAGTGAACATGATAGAGGCAGCTTTGAAGAGACCTCTGATCTGGCAGACACTTCTCCATTATTCCAGCTGGACATTTTTGCTCTCAAAGAGCAGTGCTCTGATGCTACAGCACTGCAAATGTTTAAAAAGAATAAAATCATGCCCCAGTGGTAGATGGGAAGGATGGGTAAAATGGTTCAGTGAGTAGAAGGGATGGGTTGCGGGGAAGAGAAAAAGGGCATTGCTTCCGTAAGCTGTGGTGGAGCCCAGAGGAATTACAAGGAGTTGAAGTTTCCCAGTGCAGAGACAGGCAATGCTCTTGCTCCTTGGAATAAGTCCCCATCTTGGAGAAAGCAGGACCACAAAGAGTGGCCCTGGGAGGTCCAGGGATGGATGCTGCACAGAGGTGGGAGGTCAAGCGAGGAGATGAACAGGCAACACACACAACCCAGCACACATTACGCTCACCCCATCTAACTTGTCACAGCACCCCAGGGGAATTTGAACCAGCATGGAGACTTTCCTTCGGGCTGTTGGCTGTCAAACCTGCTTACCTGTAGTTTTACCTAGTTCTGGAGAAATTTTTTGCCCTGCCTGTAGAATTTAACAAAACTCTCACCTTGGGCATAGATTAGAAACATCTTCCACGTATTTTGCACCAAAGTTGTCCAATGCACTCAGACATTCAGCAATGTTACCATTTGGTTTGTGGTGTGATTTGCTAATAAGTGTGTAACAGTCCAGAGAGTCAAGAGTTTTTCTCTAAATGTCACTGTATTTTGGGTCAGACTGGAACTGTTTATCATTCTAGATTGCTTCTGTCTCTTCGCTCGAAAGCCAGGGTTTATTTTCATGTACAACATATAATGTGGAGGGTTCTTCTTTCGTATTTATATGCAGGATAGCACTGTGATACAGTCTCCTGTGGCCTCTTGAGAATGGGACACTGCTAAATTGCGCTTGATTTCACTGAGGATAATACAGTTAACAACAGACAGAAAAAAACCCCCAGGACACGACATGGAAAAAAAAATTTTTATAAAATACAAGTATATTAAATCACAAAATAACTACAGGCAATTGTCAGTTTCTATCTCAATACACCTTTTCCCTCTCCTCAAAACCCAGACATAAACTGTGATTATATGAGGTTGTGTTTAGTGTCAAAAGGATTGCAAAACACAGAGTAATGAGTCTGTACACATTTTCTTCTCCAGTCTTAAATGGCATGACTCAGGAAATGTATTTATCTCTAAGGATGTTTCTCAAGGAACTATACTTTTAGCAGTGGATGACTTCTTGCTTTCCAGAGGCTGACTCTAGATAATGGTTGTTTGAGATAACTAATATATGATTTCCTGTTTTGAATTTGTGGTAAAAAGTAGTAACTATTTTAGAGTTGTATTAGTCTTCTGCTAGTTATGTTTCTGTTTTGAATTCTGTGGGCAACAGTACAAAATACATTGACCCTTTTTACAGGTCATGAACTTTGCCTGCAAACCTGTGGTTGTGATTTTAGCATTTTCTCTATGATGTTATTGTCATTATTATTATTACAGTTCAGCTACTGTGATGGGCTGGTTTATGCTGGTATAAACCCTGCTAACCTCTCTTCCAGAGCTGCTCCTGGGACATGGGAGAGAGTGATACCAACAGTAAGCTCCCCAACCGTTAAAACTAGAGAAGTGTTTAGAATTTGAGCTTGTATTTTTAAAATGCCATCTCTCCTTAAAGGGTCCAAGTTATAAGGGATTATGGAAGAGGCTGCTTCTTTCCTACACAATGACTCATACTAAATAACTGTGGTGAGGCACATTTGTGTGTAAAGCAGATAAAACTCATTCTGTCTGGGCACACAGGAAGGGAGGGGAAACATGAGGGATGTTGTTTAACCCCTGAGCAACTCTGTGAACTTGCCTCATCTGGGAACCTCAGGGGCCAGCTGTACAGTGCAACCACAGGTCATGATTTCTTACATCATTGCCATTTTTGGAGGGTTTTCAGGAGCTTTAAGGTGTGTTTCTCAGCTGGGCTGTAGCTTGTTCCTGGAATCCCACCGTTGCCCCAGTCCTTCCACCTCCATACTGGGAAAGGAGTTGCCTACTCACAGCAGAGTCCCTCAGGGGAGTCTGGCCTTTTTCCTGCAGCCTCCTCAGTGGATAATCTCCTAGATATCCACCTACAGTTCTTGATCAGAAAGAAATCAGGCCCTTTATGAATGAGGAGTGAGCCCCCAAGCCCTACAAAACCAACTTTATCCCCAGTCCACATTGCTGCTTCCCCCGAGAATGGCATGGAATGGCACACCATTATTCCTAGGCACATAAGTGCCTAAGGAAAAGCAATTAATAACAAAACCACAGCTAAGTAGAGCTGCTATGTTATGTGTCACAATTTATTAATGCTGTTCTACCTCGCATGTTTGTATTTCTAAGTTTTCCTGTTTGGACAACTGTTCAGACTGTTTGGACTGAAAACAAAGACTTCTGGTGTGATAATGAAATGACTCAAAAATTTAGCTTTTCTGATGCAGCAGATAATCTCATTTTTATTCCAGTGCCACAAACTAAAATATAAGCAGTATTAGCAGATACAGTCAGGGAATTTGTCTGAGCCTGGAAAGTTGAGGTGAATAGAATTGCACCCAGCTGGTGGACGGTCACAAGCAGTGTTCTCCAAGGCTCAGTTTTGCTTGATATCTCCATTGACCTGGATGAGGGGATCAAGTGCACACTCAGCCAGTTTTCAGGTGACACCAAGCTGGGCAGCGGGAGTGTTGATCTGCTGCAGATCGTCTGCAGAGGGATCTGGACAGGCTGGATCGATGGGCTGAGGCCAATGGTGTGAGGTTCAACAAGGCCCAGTGCCGGGTCCTGCCCTTGGGTCACAACAGCCCCAGGCAGCGCCACAGGCTGGGACAGAGTGGCTGGAAAGGACCTGGGGGTGCTGGTGACAGCAGCTGAACATGAGCCAGGGTGTGCCCAGGTGGCCAAGAAGGCCAATGGCATCCTGGCCTGGATCAGCAATGGTGTGGCCAGCAGGACCAGGGCAGGGATTGTCCCCTGTACTGGGCACTGATGAGGCCACATGTCAAGTGCTGGGTCCAGTTCTGGGCCCCTCTCTCCAAGAAAGACATTGAGGTGCTGGAGCGAGTCCAGAGAAGGTCAGGGAAGCTAGGGAAAAGTCTGGAGCACAAGTCCTGTGAGGAGCAGCTGAGGGATCTGTGGGTGTTTAGCCTGGAGAAAGGAAGGCGTGGGAGAGACCTTATCACTCTCTACAGCTGCCTGAAAGGAGGTCATGGCCAGGTAGGAGTCAGTATCTTCTCCCAGGTAACAAGCAGTAACACAAGCAGAAATGACCTCAAGTTGCACCAAGGAAGGTTTACACTGGACATTAAGAAAAATTTTTTCCTGGAAAAGGTTGTCAAGTATTGGAACACTGCCCAGGGAAGTGATGGAATCATCATCCTTGCAAGTATTTAAAAGATGTGTAGATGTGGCACTTGGGGACATGGTTTATTGGTGGATTTGGCAGTGGTTGGGTAAGGTTTTTTCAGCCTAAAAGATTCTGTGATTCTAATGTCTCTCAGCAGGCCGTTGATGTGTTTGCTGTGTCATAAGCTTAACTTATGCCTAAAGGTAAAAGAGGATAACAGACCTCTGAATCATACATTTTGCATCCATGCAGCTAAAACATTCCCATTAGTAATGCTGCAACTTTTGTTAAGGCAAACAGTGAATGAGCCATTGATCTCTGCCCACAGTATCACAACACATGTAAAGAGTGCTGGAGAGGCATTTCACAGGGGCAGGGTACTGCAGCGAAAACACTGTTTTTTCAAGCCTGTGTCAAAGGCTGTATTTATTTTCTTCTGTTGGGGGAGCTGTCGCGGATGAAGAGCCTTTTTCACGGCGATCAAAATTCTTCTTTAATTGCTTCTGTGATAATCATAATCTTTCTGTTAACAGGCATTCTTCATAACTGCTGTGAAGCCTACAATGTTGGGCTCCTGGAAGCAAAAATATTTTCTGGTCCACCAAGAGAGCAGTTTGGATATGCAGTTCAACAGTTTATAAATGAACAAGGCAAATGGTAAGCAATTTGAATGGCTTGGTATGGGCTTGGTTTATGTCCAGCTAAAAGGTTAAGAAAAAAACCACTGCAATTCTTAATATTTCTTTCATAATTTCACATTTCTTTTAAATGCATTCTGGCTAATTCTTTTTTATATTAGACCTATCTTTTTAAAAATAAATACTTAGGGTTATCAGACCAAAATTTGAGATATTCTAAAAACATATGCATCTGATGGTTCAGACTTTTTTCCATAACACCATGTGACAAGAGGTCTTTCTTTTGGTAATCTTTTACTTTCATCTCCAGTACACTAATTTCCTTAGGCTTACAACTTCTCTAGAATTTTAACTCGTATTTCATTCCTTCATGTACCCAGAGCATCTTTGTTACACTTTATATATATGTGGGATATTTTTCCATTTTAACATTGTTAAGGTCAAAACAAATTATTAGGGCTGGGGAGTTCTAATTATTAATATTAAAATTAAATTAAATATATATAATTTTGTGTCTGATACAGTATTAATTGTTTGCTCCTCACGTGATGGCATATTTGGATGTATATAATAATAATATATATAATTAATAATATAATAATAATATATTATAATAATAATATTGTATATATATATAATAATACAATCATAACAAAGTCTTGTGTCTGCTACATCTCTTCAGCCATATAATTTGACCTGAAATCGACTGTTGCCACAACATTGGGCTTGATGAGCAATTAGTAAAATACTTTTTTCTAGAAATGTTGGTTTCAAAAAGAACTTTAACGAATTACAGGGACTAAGCACATTCAATGGAAGACACATTGTTTCCTCTTCTGCAGCCTCAGCAGTCACAAAGCTTAAGGTGTCTTTGTATGTAAGGACTATAAGTCTCTGAAAGTAGTTGAGAACTATTGAACTCTTAAGTGTCTGTGTATACACAGGTTTAAGTCTATAGCAGGAAGCCACACCACATAATATAAATTATGGTATGCTGAGACACTTCAGACGTGTCATCCTCCATAGACTGAAACTTTGTCAGAGCCCAGATAGCCACAAACTGGCGGTTTTGCTTAAGTGACAACAGACAGACAGTCAGTAACTGCACTTCTCTCAGTAAAAAGAAAATGAGAGGTTGAAATATGAAATACATGGAAATGCATGTGAAAATGTATTTTGCAGTTAAAGTTTGGAAGAACAGGCACAAAATTACTGAGGCAGCAGAGAGGTTTGTGGCAGCGCTGCTCAGAGGCACTGCGCAGCTGCAATGGGCTGCATACACAAATGCACGACCCCTGAGATCTCAGCAGTGTTTACCTCCAGGGACCAGGAGACAGAGGAGAGCAGAGCTGTATCCTCAGACTTAAAACCTTGGCATTTCCTCTCCCTCAGTTGGGTAGGCTTCCAAACTACCCCCACCCCTCATCTGATGCTGTGGTGGCTTCTTACTGCATTTCTGCATGCTTTAAATGTGTTTAGTCACCCATAGATCAGAGATCTTTTTTTTTAAAAAAAACAAAACAACTTCTATGTAAAGCCACTGAAGGAGAACAAGAATGTGTGCCTGTAGTGAATCGAATGCTTTTGCCTCATAAATGGAGAAATTGCCTTGTGTTTTATACTTGTGAGTTTTTCTGTAAGCTTGCAGCAGAAGCAATAGGTGCCAGACTCACCCAAGCTATTTATGTTCTATAGTTCTCTCTTTTATTTTTGCTTCTGATATAAAAACTCCTCCACTACCACTTTCTTGGATAATGCATGCTGGATCACAGGAAAAAAACATAAGTTTGGTTTAACTTTTCCTATCTTACAGAATCATAGAATCATTTAGGTTGGAAAAGACCTTCATGGCCATGGAGTCCAACCAATCTTCTCCTAAGTATATGAATATTCTGAATCTGGTAAACTTTTCTGTATATAGGCACTTCACCATTAGTTCTTTAACTGCATGATGTCTGACCTAGCTCCAAAAGTCAGGGAAATTTTATCAGGTCATGTTCAAGTAACTAGGACTTGTTAGAGACTCCTCAGTGAAGAAAAGCCCTTTCCAGTCTCCCACTCAAAAAATCATTAGGCAAGCTTAAAATAAGTGAGTCATGTTCTACTGTCTTATTCTCTTGATTTCTAGGCTATTTTCTTTTTCTTGGTACAATAGAGCTTTTTCCTGCGTGCATTATTAAAAAAAAAAACCCAAACCAACCAAACAACAACAACAACAAAAAAAACCACACAAAAAACCCAACCAAAACCCAAAGCAAAAAAGCCCAACCGAACACACGAAAAACCGCAAACAGAACACTCAATCTGTTTCAAGTTGTTCAGTAGAGTTGTTTTCTCCTATGAGCAATGCAGAGGCTGCAGTCCATGCAGAGAGTTCTTGTTGACATGGCTGAACTGGGAACAAGATAAACAGTCTGAGATAAGATCAGGGTGATTCTTTCTGTTCGAGGGGAGCATTTATCATCATATGCTTTTGTGAAGAGATCGTCACTGTGCAGCAAGAATGTGATGTATTAGGAAACTCTGTCCAGGCACAGAGAGTGGGGCTGCTCACTCTACCATGTGCTGCTGGGGTGCCATCTCTCCCCAAGAGAGGTTATCCAGAATTAACCACCAGAAATTTTATCACTTCCTAGATTTTGCTTAATAAGTTCACAGGGTGCTATATAAAACGCAGCTTTAAAAATCCTCCTGTATTCTGTCAAAGAGTAGAAAGGAAAGATGGAGAAACATAGCAGATGCAGTTATATTATTCAGCTGTATTTCTGGGAGGTGCATCTCCTGAGGCAGTAAGAACTATAGAAATGACAGAGAAAAAAATTTTTTACAGAATTGGTACTGGTTTTCACTTTTGCTTGGAGATGAGTTCAGAGAGAAGAGGCAAGGCAGTCCAAATGGGAATGCAGGACTATTGAAGAGTTTAGTACGTGTCAGGATGCTGTGACACAAACCACCAAGGAAGACTTTTTTGCATAGAGACAAATGATCCAGGATAATTGGGCACTGGTCTGCTGTGCACTGATGAGCCTTGATGGCATATGATGCTCATAAATAAGGACAAACTTGCAAGTCGAGCACAGCTCAAGCCTTTCACAGTGTCTGGTGGGAATTTTAAAACAGGAGCTCTTTAATGAACTCAAGGAAAATTGTGAATACCAATGAAACCCATCAATTAGAAAAGTTTAAGCAGGTCACCACACAAGTAATTAGCCACCACAGAAACATCATTCAGTTTATGCTATGGTTCTCCCTGTTAAGAGGTCATCTGCATTTGAATCCTAAATTGAGACTAAAATTTCTGTAATTTTATAGACATAGTCTTTTATAAAGCCAGGTTGTACCCTGTCAGGTTCATCTTGAATGTGCATTCCCTGAACAGCAGCTGACAGTACATTCTTCAGAGGTAACAGTACTTACTCCACGCTGAGAGTTGGTTTTGTATCCGTCTCAGGTGAGGAAGATTGAAATAGTTGTAGATAGCTTTTGAAATGCTTTCTCCTACACATATGTGTCTTCAGACACATGCTCAGCTGTGCCTGTGTGCTTATGATTTCCAATTTTTAAAATTATTTTGGTTCTGAATTTATATTGTGGGATTTTTCTGTCTTAAAATATTTTGTTTCATTTCACATGTCAGTAATGACATCTTAATATGCAGTGCACTTGCTGATGTATCACATAATTATTGCACTACCAAAAATAGTTTTAAAAATCATTGCCTACTGCTCAGTGGTCACCAAATACAGTGGCCTTTCTCCTGAGGTTCTGTGCTGCCCCTTCAGACCAATCAGATGTTTTGCCAAACAGACACATTTCTGTATGAATTCCTATTGAAATAAGTACATTTTCAAAGCTTTCTGATTTTAATGAGGAAGGCCGTTTCTTTTGAGGAGGGTAATTTTTTTTTTTTTTTTCCTAACAGAAGCTGCCATTGTTACAGCTCTGTCGTTTCAGTGCCAGCACCACTGCTAATACTGAGTTCTTTACCCAGCTTTTGTTTTCCTTGACTGCATGCACCACAGTTTGCCCTTCCCCTGCTTGGAGAAGCTCTAGCTGCTTTTTTTTTTAGGACTTCTGAGTTTGTAACTCAAACTCTCTTGCCACAGCTCACTGCAGTTTTTGAACTTTAGATTCTTGTTGAAAGGATCAAAAGTTTTAGATGGTGAGAAGTGTTTTAGTGTGTGCAGAGAAGCATCTATGAGAGTGAAGAGTTTTCTCTCTTCATATCTACTCATCACTTCCTGTAATTTCCTGTAGCGAAAAGGCCAGATGATCTAAGAGGTTCTTTCTGCTTTTATTTTCCTATTAGCCATCTTTGTGTTTAGAAAACAAAACAAAACACAACACAATAAAGAGCAAATACATGAAAAGAAAGAAAAAAAAAAAATAAACCAGAAAATACAAAACATGCTCTGACAACAGCTGGGAATTCAGCCCTTCACTATGAATTCTGATTTTGCTTTCTGCTACATCACAGTTTGCTGGTTACTAGCTTTGTCATGGTGTAATTTCCCAGAAATAATTCCTGTTGCACTTTGATCTGCCACTCCTGCAGCTTGTGTGGTAAGGCATTGCTGCTGAACTTCATTTGACTTCCTAGTGCCATTGCTTTGTATACAGTGTTGGAGAATGATCAGGGAGATTAATAATAAAATCAGTAGCAGTATTACATTATACTCACTATAGTACTGTGTAAAGACAGTCTGCAAGGACACATAAGGAAATTTTGTAAAAATAAATATTTAACTCATGGCTGAAAATGACCCTTAATTAAAAATTATACATGACACAGTTTATTTGGAAACAAGCATTCTCAAGTATTTTAGTACTACTTTCTTGCATTCTTTCCTGATATATTCTGTTTCACTTTGCCTCATGCATCCTGTCTAATCACAGTAAAAAAAAAATTTGTAGTTAGCAGGATGCTAGCCAGATACTCCCTTGCTGTCTTCACTTCTGATGTTTCAGAAGGATACACATGCATTTTCCCAGAGCAGTATTGTGTAACTCCCTACTGTAATGGTTTATGTTAACTTTGAAAGGCAAGTAGGACTTTCTGATTTTTAATGTAGATTAAGACTAGTATTAAACATAAGTAAGGCTTGTAAGTTAAGAATACAAGAGAAATAGAAATTATGTTATTTCCTAGAGCCTTTAAGGCTGGCAGTTAAAGTAGAGGGCTAAGTTTGGCATAAGTCAGTTAATAATTTTTTGTCAGGCATGTATTGATGACAGGTTAGACAAGTTAAATCAAATAATGGAACAGGTTTGATAGCTCTGTTCATTTCTGAAAATCACAATCGGTAACAGTCAGTTCTAAGTGTTAATTTCTCTGTATGGAGTGGCATTTTTTGGCCTTCAACATACATATGACATTGAGATTCACAGACTCTGCAAATCCACAAGGAATACAGGAAAATAAGTTCATAAAAAAACTCCCAGTAAACTATGAGGAGTGCAAGACAAATGAAAGACAAAATTAAGTAGCTTTGGGCACACTTGGCATAGATTTAAATTTGTGTTTAAAACAATGAAAGTTCATCCTGTTTTGTCTTACATTTTCCTCTTTGTACCGTGCAACAGCTTCAAGGTTATTTTCAGGGGTAGCAAAAGTAAAATTATCTTGTGAATATCAAGTTTTAGAAGTGATGGTTCCTTGGTATAAGCAGATGTCTGGGTTGCAGTTAATGTTGAGGGCAGGGAAAGTGGGAGCCAAATAATGCCCATGGAACGAGTGAAAGTATGCATGCTGAAAGGGAGAGAGCAGCTTTTTAGCAAATGCTGGGGGTGATGTTTGTCTCTAGTTTATGTCAGTAGCAGGGGTGGAGCCTGGAGTTAGCTTGGAGCTAGGCCTGAATTTGGGGTCAGCTGGTACTCAAGCATGCTTCTGTTCCTCTTCTCTGGTTTTCACTCTGCTTGTGAGTGAAACTGTGTGCTCTGGGCTCTCAGGAAAACCTGTGGCTGCACAGTGGTGCCAGCACAACGCAGAGATTCACATGACCAGATGGGAGTGGTTGCAGGGGGTATTTCCAAGATACAAGGTCGTTTTCTGAACGGTAGCTGTCATCCTGCAAGGACTCTGAAATGTCTGCCTTCTGGGAAACTTAGAAAAAAAATACAAGTGTTTATAAATGTACACAGTGCCGTGTTCAGCTTGACAGTTAATGCTGGAAAGCTGTTCCAGTTTCAGATATTGCACATGTAGTGTTGCCATCCATCTTAAAACTGCTTTCTGTTTCTACAAAAACTCTTAGCCCTTCTCTCCCGTCAGCCCAGTTAGCATTTTAAAGCTGTACCAAGCTCGGTAGTACCTAGCAAGGCGGGAGAGTGTAATACCATGTCTTCCCCCTGTTCTTCCTCCTTCTTCCTCCCACTATTGACCAGCTCCAGCCTTCTGTGTCACTGCAAGTGTCTGCAGATCATGTTATCTGTCGGCACATGACCAGCGCAGTAGTTGCTTATGAGCTCTGTTTATTTGGTACTGAGCTGGGGCAGTGCTGGTTTCCACTGTGCCTAAAAGGCTCAGAAACACACATAAAATAAGAAAATCAGATGCCTCCTCACAGTTACTGTAATGTACAGTGTTTTGATAGAGAGAGGTGTTTATAGGAACCTAAGTTGCGTATTTAGTGATGCTGGAAGTACGCAAAGTCCTGTTCCTGCTGCCTGCATAATCACTGTTTTGCAACAAGGTAATTGAGAAGGAGTTAGGCATTCTTAAAATATCCAGACACACAAAAAAGATAATGTGGAACCCCCAGCTGAACTGGTAAAATAATTTTACTTGTGTTTAGTCAAGGTGAAATAAACTAAAAAACGAATATGCAGATAGCAGTATTCTCTCTGAGCAAACTAGAAAAGTCTAAAACTCTTTCCTGTGCATCTAAAACTCTTTTTTGTCACAACCATTTTATTCAAACTACTAAAACATTGCAGCAGTAAAATCAGATGATCCCTAGGAAGTTAATATTATACATAGCAATTGCTTTGAAATATAATAATTTCACAATTTTTTTTAATAGTGCAAGGTATACTTGTGTTAGCTAGCTATAAAATTTTAGAGAATGAAAATTTTGCTTTAAACAACCTATTGACCAACTAAAAAAAGATGGTTTCTAATGGAACTCAATATTCTATATTGGGCTCCCATTGCTTGTCCTCTTACAGTCCCCAAAACGCATTAATTACTACCATGGATTGTTCTGTTTGAAAATGAAGTCATAGTGCTGCTGGAGCAAGTACCCGTAGTCCCTGCTTTTCAATAATCTGTTTTATTTTTAATAACCCTTGAGATCATTTTTTAGAGAGTTGTGATGAAAAATAGGTGTTCTTAAGCAGTATTCCCAGAAGGGGAACTAAACAGTTTTGTGAAGGCTTTCAGATAAAGATTAAAAGGAGTCTTGAGGAGCAGGTATTGGAGGGGAGACCTTATGGCAGATGAAGAAATGAGTCAGAGAACATGAATCACTTTGTATTGCAGGCAAAATTATCACAAGTATTAACTTTCTTGTTCAGGATTAGGGATTTAATGCAGCAGATTGTTACCACCAGCAGTATTTTCTTTCTGACTCAGTGTTATCAAGGTGTGGTAGTGTTCAAGCTCAGACATAAGTGTTTGGCTGTTGCTGAGCAGATCCTGTAGAAAATGTTTCTTATCAGTTAAAAGAATAACCTAAAAGGAATCAGTTAACCATTAACAGATAGAACAATAAATAATACGTCTCTTGATCCCCAACATATTTATTTCTAAATTTTTGTGTATCTGTATAAATTAGGATCTTCACTGTATTTCTTCTGACTTATGACGTAACGTCACATTAAAAACAGTACATGTGTTTGAAGCAGCTGAATCCCCAAAGGCTCTCTCATTCTTCTTCTCCACCAAAGCTGCCCCTGGAGAATCCAGTGTAATGTACTGACATGCAAGTAAAGCTTCTGAACAGTTCTGGAGAAGACTCCCACACCTGGATGCCTTGGGTGCTGTATCTTGGGAAAGCCTCTTTTACCTGTTATCTATAGTGTGCCATGTGATGCTGCTGCTGAACTTCTCCAGTATCATTAAGGACCTAATGAAGTTCCTTTTCCTCTAGGTTGTTGGTTGGTTCACCCTGGAGTGGCTATCCTGCTAACAGAACTGGAGATATATATGCGTGTCCTGTTGGTGTGTCCAAAAACACATGTAAAAAACTGAATTTACAAGGTACGTTCTAACTGACAATGTCTTGCTGCAATTGTTCAGTTTTCCCTTGTGTAGGTATGAGGCCAATCTATTTTATTAAAACCTTTTCTAACTAGCTGTCTGCATAATCTCAGATTCTATGGAGTGTGTGTGTGCTGCAAGGTCTCAGTGCCAGCTGCTGACAAAACCTTTGTCTGTCTCAGCAAAAACTGGTGCCTGACACTGGAGTCAGGCCAGGTGGTGCCAGCTGCTGGTGGCAAGGGGGTCTCATTGTCACCCACTGAAGCAACTGGGGTCGTTACCCTGCAGCCATGGGGCAGGAGCAGTGTGGGTCCCAAAGCCAGTGGCTGGCAGACACAGGGCTCTGTGCCATTGAAGGGCTCTGTGCTGGCATCCAGGGGCAGGTGGCTGGGGGGGCCAAGTGTCTCTACTTTCCCTAAACCAAGTAGGGTTAGGCGTCTGTGTTTGCAAACTAAGTATAAAACGGAGTTCAAGTTTGGATACAGTGAAAATACAGGGCAGCAGAGCGTGCTGAGGTGCCTCCTTTATGTTTATTTGTGGTGCAGACCATTTCTGCCCTCCACTGCCCCTTCCAGTTTTCTGTCTAAAGCCTGATACTGGATCAGAGGAGTCTGGTGTCCTGAGGAATGTAACAGTAGCTGCTCAGCTGCACCTACTCAGCCAGCCAAAAATATGCCATAGGTAGATTGTTTCTTCCTCTCTTCTGCCTTCAGCCATCTTGAGAGCAGATACTCTAAATGGCCATACTTAATTCATGTCTATAGTTAACAGTTAGCAATTTTTTCCCAAAGATTGGCTTTTGTTTCTTTTGTCTTAGAATTGTATGCAGCCATTTGGAAAAGGCGCCTTAGATTCTGAAAAATCAAGTTTTTGAAAAGAATTCTTAGTAAATTGCTTCTACATCTTATTTATTATTCTGTCATTACTTAATCTAATTTTATTTCAGCTTTAATAAATATTCCAAATGTGACTGAAATTAAAGAGGACATGAACCTTGGCTTGACTCTGATACAGAACTCAAAAACAGGTGGATTTTTGGTATGTATCAAGATCATATTCAGTACAGACAGAAACTCCTGAGGAGAATGAAGGAACTAGAATTCTCTACATTTTTTCATAAGTCCAAGCTAAATGTATTTTATTATGCAGCATTGATTAGTATATATTTTGCATATTTTAAAATATTGCATCCAACTGCAATTACCTAGGGTCCAAAATCAATTGTGAAATGTATCATTAATGCAGGAATATTGTGAAGTCTCTCCTTCGTCGTTTATCTAAGCATCTTATCCTATTTAACAACTCAGTAATTTAAGTCAGACAATATAGGCAAGAATATTTCCACCATTAAATTCTTTCAGACAGTCTTATATAGTTCTGATTGTGCTTTCAAAAGACTTTATATAATTTCTCCTCCATCATTTGCACTTGCACAGGCACTGTTCTCCTGAGATATTAGGATATCTATTCCCATGGATTTGTGATGTGTTTTATTTGGTTACTGAGCTGGAGGAGAATGCATTTTCTCTGTGTATATTCCAAAAACCACTGTCCTTGGAGCCTGCAAAACAGAATTCTTACTCAAAAGGAAGTGAATGCCTGTTTAATATGCTTTTTTATGATCCTAGTCATAAGCATGAAACCTGTTGCTGTGTAGGTGCATTCCACTTTGATGTAGCCATGTGCAGTAAATAAGTGAAACAATAACGTACAGACAGAAGACCTCTAGGGTGTCCTTAAGCTTTGTATTTTTTGTTGTATCTTTCTAGTAATCACAGAAGTATTCAAATATTTATTATATTCATTAACACATAGCTCAGTTTACTGAAGTACTTAGAAGTATGCCTAATTCCAACTTCTTCAGCAGCTCTCTTGGAATTAGTAAAGTTACCCATAACTTCAAAATGCAGCAACAGGGCTTTTCTTAACTTGTGGCTTGCAAAGGCACTGATTAAAAAAATCTTAATTCTGTCTCTTAAATAATGCTTTCAAGTACTGTTAATGTCCTATGCATACCCACTTTTAATCAGTGTAACTGCAGTGTTTTAAAATATCTCATGCAGTAAAATTTGTATTTTCTAATAATATTTGAACTTCTCTCAGTTAAAAAGAATTTCCTGATCCATATGTTATTGACTGACTCTCCTTAAATTGCATGAATTAAAAAAAGAAAAAAAAGATTGAATTCTAAGACATAAACAGCCACGTCTTTGTCAAGAGGGGTTCTTTTTGACATAAGGAGAATGGGGTGCTGGAGACAGGTGCTTATCTGTGACTCAGCCTCAACAAATACCAAAAGCCTCATAACTTAGTTGTGGCAGGTATTGGACCACATGCATGGACTGCCCGCTCGTAATTGCAAGCTGCTGCCAGCCAGGACTTTGCTCTGAGACTCTCTCTGTGGCAGCTGGCCTCTGTGATGGGCTCTTCGGGTTATTTCAGGGTTTGCCCCTCCCAGCTCACCATTCTCCTTCCTGCTGTGTCCCCTATCAGCTTCATCTGCCTGGCCCCCTCTGTGCTATGTGCTCAGTCCCTGGGCTGCTTGGCTTGGGAATGCAACCCAGGCTTGCGTGTCTGTGCTGCAGCTCCCGAGCTGGTTCAGCTGCTTGATGGCACAGGATTGCTTCCCACAGGTATTCTAAGTGCAGGGCAGTCATTTCCCACATGCTCATTACATTTTTCTGAGGCGTGCTTAGTCCTGTTGAAGAGGTGCTAAAGAATTTCACTGATGGTTAACAAGATTTTTCTGGATTTCTTGTCTAAATTTTTATCAGTTCGTTTTCTCGGCAGTGCTGCGCCTTTAGTTGAAAGAAGCAGATCTCATCTCCCTGCACGTAAAATCTCCTCTTTGTGTTTGGCACCCCACAATCACTCACCTTTCTCCTCTGCCTTGCTATACAAATACAGAGTTTTTTGGCTGAAACGTGCTTTTTGAAATACACCTCTCTCAAACATCAGTGACCAGGGCTGTGCTGTATTCCATGTGAGTCTTTCCCAGGCACTACACAGTGTATTTGGTATTTCCGCAACTCAGCAGCTTCTTGTCACGTATCTGTAAGCCGTATTTGCTTTGCATGCTGGCTGCACGCTTGTGGTCACCCTGCAGTCATCCAGGGTGATGCCCGATCCTTCTGCTTCTCTCCCTTGCATTCCATGACCTTCCAGTTTATGTCCACATTTCTTAATGTTAGTCCTGAGGGGCAAGCCTATGCCCCTTTGTAATATTCTGCCTTTCAAATTTGTCAGCCCTTGATATGTGATCTCCCCTTCATTAATGATGCATCTTAAATGTCTGACTTAATCAATGCTAGAACATTAGAGTTTTCCCCTTGTTCTTTCTGAAGATCAACAAAGATTATTAGAACATTTTTGCTTTTTTCTCCAAGATTAACATCACAGTTTTGAACTCCCACCAATTCAGAAAAAAAATTAGAAAATGGGCAAATAAGACTGATCTAAAAAGAACTTAATTAACTTTAAAGGCCAGTAACTCTCCTCCAGTTTCATAGTTATCATTATAGAAGATTTATTTTGCATCTTTCACCTGTCTAAAAATCTGTCTTTTCCAGTGAGAACTAACCATGCCCTTTGTAGCAGCTAAAAAAAGCACTTACCTCAAGATCGGGTAATGTGGATATACTTCCTTTCTCATCTAGAAAATCAGCCATCTGGTCAAATATCTTAGGATGGTTTGATGTTGTGTCTCACTGGTAAACCAGTGAGTAATTTAGTTCATTTTCTATTTACTTTTGAATTTAATTACCTTTTTTTTTGCCCCTGGTATTCTTCAGAAAAGTGTAATAGTCTCTCTTTTCCTAAATAGAGGTGCAACCAGAGTGTATATTATAAGGAAGCTATAATTTCTCACAGAGCAGTTGGAGAGAGGTTATGTAGAGGTTATATTTATTTCCCTGAGTTTCTAATATTTTCTTTTAAGAAGGAAATACACCCACCGACTCTCCACCTCAACCCACACCCACAACTCCCCCTATATTCTCGCGACAAAATGCTGTCTTAATATGTGGTTGATAGAAGTATATATAAAGATGTGTAAAGACATCTACCAGTAAGTAACTGGTCGATCCAGCTGAAAATACGGTTTTTTACAGAGATTGTTTTCAGCACCGAAGCAGGGTTATTTTCCCCCAAAAGCCAATGAACACGTACCCGGGGGGGGTGCGTGGCCAGGGGCAGACTTGTCCCGTGGGTGAGAAGGGGACGGTGCTCAGGGAGAGGCGGGAGAGGCGGCGGTGCAGCTGCGAGCGCGGGGTGCGTTCCCGGGACGAGCCTCTGCGAGGGCTCCGAGCGGCCCCCGCGCTCGCTGCCCGGGGCGCTGCCGCCACCTGCCGGCCGCGGGCGGGGCTGCAGCGCGGGGAGCGCGCCGGGAGCGCGCCGGCCTCAGCCGGCAGCGAGGCCTGCCCGGCAGCGTCCGTGAGAGGCGTTGCACCCGCTGAAGGGATCTGGCCTGGTAACCCGAGAGAGCTTCGCCGATCCCACATCCCTGTCGTCCTGCTTGCGGTGGTTTTGTATATCGATATGGCAAGTATTTGCTCTTTCTATAGTTTCTTTTTGTTGTTGTTTTTTTAAGACTTGTGGTCCCTTGTGGGCACAGCAGTGTGGAAGACAATACTATGCAACAGGAGTTTGTTCTGAAATCAGTCCACGTTTCGAGATCCTAAGAAGCTTTTCTCCTGCAGTTCAAAGTAAGGCAACGTATGCAAAACAGATTCAATAAAACAAACAAACATATCAAACAAAATCAACATATATTGTGTTGGGGACTGTTAATTTTGATTTCTTAAAAAAATGTATGTGCCAAAAGCAAAGTCTTGTAATTGATATGTAAAGACTGACAAATTTTGATCCAATGCTGATGTGAATATGGTCTCAATCCTCTGTATTCAGGGGCATTGCACCATTACAGGCTCAAAACCTGCATGTGCTCCTATTGTGTCCTCATTCTGGCAAAGCCTTAGGATGCAAAGTGTTGCCTGTGTGAGACCTAAATATGCGCCTCTGGATTTAGCTGAAGAGTATATTGAGGCTGCAAGTGCATTTAATGTCCACTTCTTATTTTTGTTTTAGAGTGTTCCTCTGTTATAGATGTTGTGGTGGTTTGTGATGAGTCAAACAGCATTTATCCCTGGGATGCAGTGCGAGCATTTTTGAAAAAATTTGTACAAGGCTTAGACATAGGCGTTAACAAGACTCAGGTAAGTCAAAGACGTATTTGAGAAAGACCAAAAAAAGCCCCAAACAAAACAAAACCTAAAATAACCAATTTTAAAAGAAACCAAGCATAATTTGTGTAACTACAGTACCTCCCTCAAAGCCATAGATTACGCAGTCATCCTATTCAATGTTGAGGATCTTATCTTATGGTTATCCTATTTCAAAAGGGATTAGTAATATGATCCAAAATACAAGTTAACTGAAATAGAAGTCTAGGTTGTATCTAGAGGAGTCAGATCTTTTTCATGCGTTAGGTGTAAAAGGAGTTGAAAATACAGCCTTTGGGGATGTGATAAAAGTAGAACAGATTTTTAATGGGCTTTTCATACAGCTCTTACTTTCCAACTGCTGCGTCTTTAAAACAAGAACTTTTCCTGCTGGTTTACTCCCTGATCTTTGAGGGTTTTTTCCTTTTGATTTGATGGTAAGGAAAATTTTATTGCCTTTTTTTGTTTTAAATATATTCTGTCTTTACAGTTGTCCATTTTCCCTAAACAGTTCTGAGAACAAAGACTGGGGCACTGGAAATCTCTCTCCCAAAGGCTGCCTTCTTCCTTGGGCTACTTTGGAAGTGAGGTGCTTAAAAGCTAGGCTTCCTGCTCAGTTCTTTCTGAACCTCATCTTCAGTATCTTCTCTTTTTTTCTTTCATTTTAAATGTACATCTTATCATATGTCTTTAACTTCACCTATATTAAAAATAAGTAGGGTTTGCAGTGCTGTAAAGTAACTAACCTTTAGGACTTCCTTGGAAGAGATCAGACTGAGGTGCTCTCAGCTTGTAGAACTACTGCTATTTTCTTATTTTTCCCAGAGCACCTTGTATTATTGCTATCCATCAGCTCTTCCAAAAGTAACCAAGCAAATATTTAATGTCTACTATTTCAGATTGTTTGCAGTAACATATTGTAGTCCATAACAAATGATATAAAGTGCAACAGCATTTTAGCTTTCTTTGCTTTTCAAATGTGTTAATATTAATTGGTTTTATATGTGTTGAAAGAAATCCGTGCATCTGCAGAACTTTTACGCCAACCTGACACATAAGTAAGCATCATGAGTCTGTGTAACTAATTCTAAAGCATCATAATTTAACTTATTTTTTTTTATTGCATAGGTGGGTTTAATTCAGTATGCTAATGATCCCCGCGTAGTCTTCAACTTGAATACATATGAAACAAAGGATGAGGTTATTAAAGCAATGGAGAAAACTACTCAGAAGGGAGGAGATCTCACTAATACTTTCAAAGCCATTGACAATGCAAGGTGAGATGCATTGATGATTTACTATGCAACTATTGTGACTTACCTTACATGGCAATGAGGATATCTTGAATGTCATTCCCTCTGGGACACCATGTGCCCAGGACCTCTGGAGTGGGTTCCCAGCACTAGGCAGAATCCATCAGGTACATTTACAGTGTCCCATGCAGATTGGTACAGGAATATGTAAATTAGAACTGCTGAAAAGCATGTTGTTAACCATTGGGTTGAGCTCTACTCTAAAGTAATTCTGGTACCCAACAGAATTGCTTGTTCTGTCACAGATCTCTAAACATGACAGTACATCAAACACACTGGACAAGGTTTTAGGAAACGTACAAAACCATTGAAAGAAGTAAAGTTTATCCAGGGATTCAGTGGGCCCAGTAAGATTTGTGTTTGCAGATCAGGCTTTGGTTGATTGCAGAGGAAGTAAAACCTCTTGTCAGTTTGTCACTGCAGCACCACAAGTGTGAAAAACGGGGAGAACTTAAAACAGTGTTTTATGGCTCTGAACATGTACACAAACCAGGTCTGTTTCTCAACAGGAAGATGCTGTTTTGAAGTTCAAGCAAGTACAGAACTCTGGGCCAAAATACATGCTGAATCAAACAAATGTGAGAATTTGGTTTAGGAACAGACTCAGCCTTCAATGGAGTCAATATTTGCAGTAGTATTGAGAAGCCTGTTATTAATTCTCTTCCACTTTCGTCTGAGCTTGGTGATGCCAACTCCTGGTGTCATAAAACTTTGAGAGTTCTGATAAAACCCCCTTTTCATTTAGAAATATTAGTACAAAAAACCCCCTGTTTTTCCTGGAATTTACATTTTTATCAGAAACACCATCCAGTCCTTCCAGTCCTACATTTTTTTTCTGCTTCTTTGGTTACATTTCTTATGCACTACAGAAGCACCTTGTTCTAATTCAGTGATGGAGATACTCATTACAGTATATGTGCTGGATCCCATCCAATATGGATTGAGGTGTGATAAACCAATGTTTTATAACAGACAGTATGCCTTCTCACCTGAATCAGGAGGACGCCCAACAGCCACAAAAGTGATGGTTGTTGTGACAGACGGTGAATCACACGATGGCTCAAACTTGAAAACAGTGATAGGTAAATGCAATGAAGACAATATAACCAGATTTGGCATTGCTGTAAGTAGTACTGAAATTATACATTACTGCATTTTCAAAAGATTGTTTTGTTGTGTGCATGAAAGTGCATGTTCTATACATAAGTGGTATATAATGCATGCATTGTTACACTGGTGAGACTGAAACAAAGTCAAATTAATTCTATGAACTGGTGGAAATATTGGTCTTTTCGCTGGCTGAAAAAGCAAGACTAGAATTCCCTGAGCAATTTCAGCGGTTTTGGCCTTTGCCATATCTTAGGTATTTTTCTTGTATGAATGGTTCCTTGCCTAGGAATGAACCTAATAAGCAATTCAGTAATACGAATAAAGGTAATTAATTTTTTAATAGGTAGAATATTTGCTAAAAGAGTACAGAATGAAATGGAGTAGCACCATGATCTCTTTCACTTTTCTTATTTTGCTGTTTGTTCATTTCTTTACACAAGGTTTTGGGATACTTAATAAGGCATGAACTTGATACTAAAAACTTAATTAAAGAAATCAAGGGAATTGCTAGTCATCCAACAGAAAAGTATTTCTTCAATGTGTCATCTGAGGCTGCACTACTGGAAGAAGCAGGAACGCTTGGAGAGCGCATTTTTAGTATAGAAGGTAAAATACTCTGTCCCTGAAAAATTAGATCAGTTTCTCCCAGCTGACAAGCTTAGAATTTTATTTTGCTTCAGCTTAGTGCAGTATTATGAAAATGAGTGGTACCTGGAGCTGCAGGCTGCTCCCCGCTCACCAGGAGGGCTCTGGTTTTCGCAGGCGTTCCCCCAGCTACTCCACCTGTAATTAGCCTGAGCTTCAAGTTAATTTAGGCAGTTTGAGGAAAACATTCCCTAGTTGATGTAAATTTCTATCAAATCTTGAGCTTCAGGCATGGGAGCTTTTCCATATGCCACTAAATATATTTGGAACTATCATCACCAGAAGGATAAATGTATCTTTATTGCTTGTAAGCTTCACCTGTGTGAATCCTAAGCCATTTTAAATTAAAAAAAAAAAAAACAAACGTAAACAAAAAAAAACCCCCAACAACCGAAATAAACCAGAAGACTAGGTTACTGATTACAGAACTGAAAATGCAATTTGTATGGTGCCTACCAGGCCCCTTCCCTAGCACTACCCACCCTCCTGTGTATTGTTCAGAGGAAGGTGTTGCAGAGCTGACACAGAGATGCTTTGTCCCCCTAAAGCCAGCTTTTAAATTTTAAGTTAAATTCAGGCCGTGCTTCAGAGATGTGTAACCTGCCCTCAACCCTCCATAAGGAGCTTATGGCTGCCACTTCCCTGTGCTCAGGATGAAATGTCTTCTCTTTCACCTTCACTTATTCTTTACTAGGCCCATGCTGCTACTCAAAGCAAGGGAATAGGTGTTTTTCCTGAGTACTCCCACTGAATTCCCATCCATCCTGCTTAAGAAATTGATGTCACAGTGTTTTTCAAGAGAATTGTAACGGTTTTTAGAAGTCCTATAGGAAAATAAAAATTCCTATTCTATTTGAAAGTTGTGAATATACAGATATTAAAGCTGTTAATTTCAGGATATTAATGCTTCCTAGGAAACACAAAAAGAGATCAGCCACAGTGACAAACAAGGCTGTGCAAACTGATTCAAACCATCTTTATCATCATCTTCTGCCCTTTTTTTTGGAAGAGACCTATAGCATGGCCCACGGCTCTATCTTATCAATTTGCCATTAAATCTTCCAAATTTTCTACATTTTATCAGCTCTGATTTCCATTGTTTGTAAATGCTTTAGCCAAATTGGTGGATATATACACCCCCTATACAGCTAAACTCAGAGGCAGCAAGACTGGATTTTGTGTGATTATATAGAGATAACCATATATGCATATCTGTTTTACCAGGTACAGATCAAGGTGATACTTTCCAAATGGAAATGTCACAGGTGGGCTTCAGTGCATATTATTCACAAAAAAAGGTATGTGAGTTTAATTGTTTAATGATATGAATAGAAGTAAGTATGTAGACATGAGTGCAAGAAAAGAGAAATAAAAGCACAATGTCCAATTTTAAGATTGTTTTACAAGCAGGAGAATGTCAAATTATCCTTTAATTTTTTTTACTTGAATATATATTAATAGGTAAAGTTGCATAATAGTTTGTTGCATGTAATGATTTTGAGATGTCTTACTACAATGATTTCAGTGGTTTCTGAGTTCATGTAGCAGGAAAAATTTAATTCCTCTATGTTTGTGACTAACTGTATTGTAAAACTGGTGGGTAGTCACCAAAATAGAAATAAATCAAGTCTGAAAATTATTATATAATTTCTCTATAAATTATAAAGTTAATAGTATTTGCTTAAAGCATATTTCACTTAAAACTTAGAACCAAAATATCAGATATATTTTAATGCTAATCAATTTTAAGATTATCTTTACCAGATAAGTCCTCTTTGTAAAATCCGAGTGTGGTTCAATAAGCTTTCAACTGAAAATACAAGAAGGTTGTTTCCTTCTCATAGCCCTTAAAGATGATTGAAATAATTTTTTAAAAGTCCTCTGTATTTGTACAAATTAAAGTTTTAAATTATAAAGCACTTGATGCTAAGAAATGGCAAAAAAATGAGAAACATATGGGCGCTTATTCAGGAAAATTACACATTCAATTTTATTGCAGTTTTCTATAACAGTATCTCAGTTTAGTGAAGAATTTTTATGACTTGTATCAACTAAACTATGTTTGTTTTCTGTGTACAAGATTAAGTATTTCTGTATGAAGTTTTCTGTAAAATAAGCCATGTTAATTTGGATTTTAGATTTAACTGTTCTCTCAAGAACATCTCCTTACGTAAAGAATTAAACTATATCTATTTGCATCAGCTTTTGTGTGCTCTCATTGGCACTTTTGTGGTCCAAAAAAGGGGCTTTAGCTTTTTCATACAGCTGCGTTTGTGTGATCCTCAGTCTTCTGAGGATCATGGGTGCTTAAAAGCATGGACTTAGCAAGCCCATCCCCAGGGTGGACAGACTCAGGAGATTATCACAGTGTTTAAATAAACCCATTTTATCATGAGTTGCAGTGCCATGGGAACTAAAGCAGTCACTTATCCTCTCACAGTAGAAGGGTGATAATCCCTCGTAACAGGGCAGTAAAGTCCTCCACATAAGTGGTAACTGTGAACAGCTCCAGTCAACTGCCTGCAGTCTTAGTCTGCATCATAGGCTTAAAACACAGTGATGTAGGAAATTATGCATGGTAGCTTCCTAAATCTGGTCGTTCTAAAATGCTGACGTTTATTTCTTAAAGGATGTTCTGCTGCTGGGTGCTGTTGGGGCCTATGACTGGAGTGGAACTGTAGTTCAGGAGTCTTCAGACAGAGTCACCACCTTTCCCAGCCATGTGTTTGAGAAGATTCTACAGGACAGAAATCATAGCTCATATCTAGGTAAGGGGGTGAAAAACAAATCTGGAAATGTATGAAACCTTGATTAAGATACGAAAGAAGTTGGAAAATTCTCCTCTAGCCAGATTCACGTTAAGAAATGACTTGAGAATATGAAAAGAATTTTTGGTCGGAAAAGTTTGTTTTTTACTGGTCAACAGTCCACTGAATAAAAACTTTATTGTGTTTTTAAATTCTACTAATATCAAAGTGGTAAGCTAAAAAAAATTCAGTCTTTGTCACTGCTGGGGTTTTATCCCAGCTGGCAACTAAGCAGACACTCAGCCACTCCTCATGAGGGGAGCAAGAGTATGGGAGAGTTGGAAGAACAAAAGTGAGTGAACTTGTGGGTTGAGATACAGACAGGGAAACTGAAAATCATGCATGCAAGCAAAGCAAAACAAGGCATTCATTCACCACTTCCCATGAGCAGGCAGGCGTTCAGCCATCCCCAGGACAGCAGGGCTCCAACACTCACAACTGTGACTTGGGAAGACAAATGCCATCACTCTAAACATTCCCTTCTTCCTCCCTCTTCCTCCAGCTTTATATGCTGAGCATGCCACTATACGGAATGGGATACCCCTGTAGTCATTTGTGGGCAGCTGTCCTGGCTGTGTCCTCTCCCAACTCCTTGTGACCCCCCAGCCTCCTGTCTAGTGGGACACAGTGAGGAGCAGAAAAGGCCTTGACACTGTGTGAGCGCTGCTCAGCAGTAACTAAAGCATCCCTGTGTTATCAACATTGTTTCCAGCATAAATCCAAATCACAGTTCCGTACCAGCTGCTGTGAAGAAAATTAACTGTATTCCAGCCAAAACCAGCACAGTCACAGAGACATAATAAATCATGGGATTTGAAAAGGCTGCTTAGTGAATCACACTGATCGTTATGTGTCGCTTCTGTTACAATATTTATGTGTTCTTCCCCAGTTCGATGTGAATGAGAAGCTGATTGGCTTCCTATTGTTTCGTATGGGCTTGCTGTTTTCTTAGCTTTTGCCAGTTCAGTTCATAGTTTTCGAATATTGCTACCATTTAATAGAGATTTTACTTATAATTTCCATATGTATTTTTGACATATTTTTGTGACCCAATAAAGCCAGTCAGTCTGTATTCTCAGTTAATTTAAATGTTTTCTGTAAACCCTCAACATGCCTGCTCTGCTGCTTCATCCCTGAATAATGCTACTACATTAAGCATCTATGACTTTCTTATTCTTGAAGTTATATAATAATATGCTGCCTTTGCAACTAACATACTCTTTTTTCCCCTATGGCTCAGCATTACTTGCATCCACCAAAATGAATAAATCTAAACCCAACCTAATGAGCAGTAGCTCTTTTGCATGTATGATCTCTTCAGACTTTATCTTACTTCATTTTCTTAATAATTTTTAAAAGCTCAGGTAATTTCCTTTCTGTAAATTAGTGCATTTACTTTAATCTTTCTGGAGCAAACAATGTCCCTTTTCTGTCCCTTCATTTCCCTTCCGCTTTCTGTCCCCCAGTAGGAGCTCTCCATACCAGCTGTCTCTCACCAGCTTGGGGGAGCATAAGTTAAAGAGCTGCTAGAACATCACAACTTGCTCGATTGGCCCCTGTTCTGCACTGCACCCTCTCACTTCAAATGTTTGTATTCTCTATTATTTAGGAAGGTGTGTACTTAACTTGCAGAATAAAATCTTATTTTGTTGCTCATTGAACTTCCAGCCACAAAAGTTGTCCTCACCGTAGAAAAACAGTGTCTGAACAAAACTCTGAATTAGACTGGTATAATGTAAAGATGGAGGCATAGTCCTTTTAGACTGTGCTCCTCATACTGTCCTGCAGCTTGCTAAAGATTTGCGTATTCTGTCCCATCACTGGCACTTTGTAATTGTGTTTAACTATAGACTTTATAAAGGATGACTTTGTTTTCTTCGCTTAAAATAAATTTGCTGGAACTAAACCACAGAAATGTAAAGTATGTACTGATGCTAGATTTGTACTGCTAATACATGTTTACATTTTTGCAGGTATTAAATGATGTTTCCTGAAAGCAAATAAATGCTAGAATAATGGTAATGAGGATTAAAATGTTCAAAGAAGTTCAATCAACCCTTCAGCTGACAAGCTGTTAATGTTGCCTGTTCTATTCAGACAAACCACTGGTCTGTGGTTTGGTGAGCTGTGGGAAAATGCGCTGCAAACTTTGCAGAAGCTAGGTGTTCCTAGTTTGAAGACTGGTCCAAATGTTCATCTCATATTTCTCTTTATTTCTTCTTTTCAAGGATACTCTTAGCACTTTTTTTTTCCTATCTCCTTCACAAGCATGACATTTTTGTGGTCTATATTTTACTGAATGGGCTAAACTACTATCCATGTGATTCTGTAAACCTGCTTCGACTTGATCTGTGTGTCATTGTTCTCTCCAGGACAATACTGCAAATTTTATGCTTTTGTGACGTCATAGCTTCCCCTCTGGAATCATCATTCTCTGCGATTAACATACCAGATTGACTCATCCTCCATGCCTTTATGAATAACCAACTGATGAATAGTAATTAATGGTCTCTCACACATGTTAAATGTTGGCTTCTATCCCTAGGTTATTCTGTTGCTGTTCTCTCAACTATGAGCTCTGTCTATTTTGTTGCTGGTGCGCCCAGATCCAACTACACTGGCAGAGTGGTGGTTTTTGATCTTGACAGTGATGGTAATATTGCAATTGTGCAGTCACAGAGAGGAGAGCAGGCAAGTATATTTTGGTCATGAATACAGACTTTCAGGAATCTGTTTTTATTGACCCAGCAGTAAATTGCAGTTAGTTTTGAAAATTCCTCTTTCTCTCAAAGATTTAGAATCCACTTGAACTTTTCTCTGCCACTAGACTATTTCAATGAGGTTGGGTGTAACACTTAAACAGTATTTTAGGAAGTCATCCAATTAGTGGTGAAATATAATATAAAAACTAATGTATCTTTCTGTCAACAATTCAAATTGGGAGAGACTCAGTGAACTCTGCTCTGCCTGAGAAGTTGTGAAGTAGATGACATCAGAAGACAGATCTGGGAGCTCAGTCTCGTTTGCTCTATTCAGAAAAGAGGAATGATTTTAAATGGTTTTGGTATCATGTGTAAGACAAATCTGAGAGTGGATCAGAGGCTGAGTAGTTTCATGTGCAGTTCTAAAAAACAAATATACTTCCCATATCTTACTTTCTGTTGGCATTTGTATTGCTGAGTGGTAGAGCCATAGCAGGAGGTACAGGACAGAAACAGTGAAACATGGTAAGGATATGATTCTACCAACACTGGAGTATGCTACAGAGTCATTTTATTCAGCAATATTTAGTAATACTGGAATCTTACTGGATGTTGGTTTTCTGAGTCAGGTGCTAAAACATGATTCACAAAAACCATATACAGTGACAACCCACTTACTACCGATTTCAGATTGGCTCCTACTTTGGCAGTGTGGTGTGTTCAGTGGATGTCAACAGGGATTCTGTGACAGATGTGCTGCTTGTGGGTGCACCAATGTTTATGAATGACCTGAAGAAAGAAGAAGGGAGAGTATACATGTTTTCCATCACAAAGGTAAAAAATGGCTCAAGCCAGCATTGCTTAAGGCTAATTTCTTTCAAATCAGGCTGGCTACATGAAGGCTAAAAGGCCTTTGGCCTCTCCAGATCCTCTAAGTTACTACTGAGTGAATCTTTTCAAAGTGTTGGAAATATTTCAAGTGACTTTTTTTTTAACAAGAAACAGAGCTTGTGCTTTTCCTGGGACGTGGCATAAGGGCAGGGATGAATGGTGCCAAGCCTACCTGGTTAGAGGGCTGTGTGTGGAGGCCTTTCCAGTGCTGCCGCACGTGTTCTGCTTTTCAGCAGCAGTTGCAAACTTTCCCCAGAACTGCTTGTGCCTGTAATCTGGGAATTAGCCAACTGGAACAGACCAAAAGGGAGCCAATGAGCACGGCAGTAGCTAAGCACTGTTAGTGGTCAGGGGCCTGGTGCTCTCAGTGTCTCCTTCGTCCTGGTGCCAGGCAGTGTGCTTATACTAATATAGCATGGGTTGGCCATATCTCTGAAAAACATAGCTGAAGGCTTCTGCTAATTAATTTGCCGTTTGGTTTTGGTGAATGTACTAAATGCCTGACAGTATTCCCAAAGTAGTTCTAAGAAATGCTCTTCTACCAGCTTTCTGCATTGTTTTGTAGACTCTGACACTGGATGGTTACCATAACTCTTGTTGTCCCCTCTATTCAGTAAAGCAGTGTTATTTGTCTGGTGCTTGACTGATGGTGCTTTTTATTTAGACCTGTAGAAGGTGTTTCCAGAGTATCTGTTTTAACCATACTAAGCCCTCTGGCACTTTTGAACAGTCTTTCATTCACTGGATGTCTCTAAAGTAAATTAATATCTGCCATCCATCTGAGAAAACAGAAAATTGTCTCTTTACTAGGTAAATTGCAATCAAATAAATAGAGAGGAAGGACTATCCTCCTTAGCAGAACCTGTCAGACCATCCTGAAGCAACAGGAAACTACCTTAAAGCAATTTCAAGGTAGATGGAGGAGCTGAAAGTTGGCAGCTGACATTGGTCTTTGTGCATGTGGTATCAGACATGAAATATGAAAGAAAAGAAAAATGAAAGGATTTTGTTTCATTTGCTTTAGAAAACCAAATAAATTGGAAGGCCATCTTACAATTTCTAGTTGTTGTCAAGTGTTGGATTTAAAATTATTTAAATTTTAAATACAAAAGAATAATGAAAGATATTTTTAATTTTTTTTTAAAGAATCTGGATTTGTGCAAGTTGTCTCTGTTGCGCAAGTAATACTTTTCTCGTCATTTTTAATAAATAACTTGGCTGTTATTTCTAAAATTTTAAGCACAGCATGATAACTGAGGTTAAAGGTGAAAAAGCTATTTGACAGAGTTGCATTTTATCTAGTGTAAATGGGATTATTTAACTATGAAGATTTCCAGTCTTTCTTTCTTCACTGGCATTGGAGAGGTCAGGAGTTTACCATTTGGACATGTTTTTTGCATTAGTTTAGTAAGGAAATTCCATTTCTGTTTCAAAGAATTACGTCCAGTTACATAATTTCCATTCCCTCTGCATAAAAACCGGTAATCCAAAACTGGAAACTGTATTTTTCAATGCATTGTGAAACTTTCAGAACAGTCAGATGAGGACAGTGAAGGCATTTAAGCTTCATACATATGGTTATATTTGCTTTTAGTACTTTGCATAGCATGCTTTGATTTTGCTGTGTAATTCTTGCCAAGACTTTGAGACATAATGCAAACTGAATGGGCAATACAATGGGGAAGGAATTCAGTGTTGAGCTGTCCAAGGGGAATGTACTGGAAAACAGAAACAAAAAACAATGCACATAGATACTGCTTCTATGTCTAATCTGGTGCAATGATAGCTGTGGTTTTGCTTTTTCTTATTTTTCAATTTTTAAAGAGAATTTTGGATCAACAAGAACTCTTGGAAGGTCCACAGGGGTCAGAAAATGCACGCTTTGGATCAGCAATTGCAGCACTTGCAGACATTGATTTGGATGGCTTTAATGATGTTGTAATAGGTGCACCACTGGAAAACCAAAACTCTGGAGCAATTTACATTTATAATGGATTTCAAAAGACTATACGTACCAAATATTCTCAGGTAAATAACTTTGCTGCATAATGCTGTACTCGGTGCCTTTAGATCTACTAGAGGAAAACTGAAGGTTTTCTGTGTTTTAATTGGCTACTCTTTCATCCTCTTAAAGGAGTACTGTTATTCTCATGGTATATTTCACGTTTTGTGACTCTCCTTCCTTCAGCTGTCAGCATACCCAGGTTGATGTTGTGGTGCTTCAAACTGAACCATATAGAGGAAAAGGATGTGCAAGGTGCTTATTCTGAACCATTTTTGATGCCTGAGTGTGAAGTCAGCTAATATCCTAAATGTTTTTGACACTCATTATTTTCAAGTTTTTAGTCTTGATGTACAGCAATGAAGATTATAGATAAACTCCAGCTCTGCAAATTACAAATACTTAGTATTAAAGGGAAAGTCTTTCAGTGATCTTCATACATACTATAATAGTAATCTTAATATCACTTTCTATGCAGATTTTCTGGTTGCAGAAAGTATTTGCTAGAAGTCCTGTTAAGCTTCATATTCTTTGAGTTGCTCAATGTGAGATGGAAAAAGTTTCCATCCGTATCTGGCATACAGCAGTCAGTTAGCTGATCTACTCTCAAGACAGAAAAATCTACTCCTTTGCTCCAACAGAGGAGAAAGAAGTGCTAAAAAAGCATCTGAGAAAACCCCCGAAAATGCATTTTGTTTAAACAATGCATTGCACATGCAGGGAGTATCAGTGAAAATCTATTTATTAGGCTGCTATCTACAGACATAGGCATGCTTTGGCAAATTCAGTAACCAAAGTCTCTTTCCCAGAAAATCTTAGGATCGGATTCTGCTTTTGGACAAAAGCTCCAATTCTTTGGAAGATCAGTAGATGGCCATAGAGACTTAGATGATGACGACATTACTGACGTATCAGTTGGTGCTGATGGAAATGTGGTTTTGCTATGGTTGGTATACTTTTTCATAGAAAGGAACCAGTGATTCAGATGCAGCAGTTGAACATTTAGTTAATTAAACGGGAAAATAAGCAAATTAAAAAGCTCTTTCATTCCATGTCTTCAGTGCTAACACACTTTCTGCCTCATCACTGCTATCAAAACTAGCTTAAAAAAGAGCATTAGACTAAATCTCTTTTAAGCGTTTACCATTAAACCATTGAAAGCCCTGGCAGCACAGGAGGAGAGCCAGGGCATGTGGGAGGAAGCCAGGCAGCAGAGCCTGCTGTGGGGGACCTGACCAGAAACGGGAGGCCCAGGAGACTTCTGCCTGCTGCTGCTGTGCAGGCACATGGTCCAGAGGGAAGGGACAGGAGCAGGGAATGGGGCTTGATGGAGACTACTTGTAACAGCAGGTTGTGTACTTCAGTAGCCACAGTACAAATTTGATAGCTGAGCCTGAGACAGATGAAACTACCTCTCACACAACCTGCATGACCTTTTCTGGCTGGTAGGCTGATATGGGGGGAGTATTGTCCTGCAGAGTAAGGCCAGAGAGTAGTAATAGAGAGTTGACACCTATTTCTGGCAAGAAACGTATTTTTAATGGCCCATGGCCTTTGCCTCAGAAGTCTGAGTACTTTCATAAAATACAAAAAGGTTTCATAGAACCCAAATCTTATGCCTGCCTAAGTAGGGTGTGATTTCCACTCCTTGCTTGAGGAGCTAAATTCAAATGCAGTTTCCTTTGCTATCTGTTGCCTGTCTTCTTGCCTGAGGCTCCCCATTGTAAGAAAAATATCACTGAATTGCTACTTCTTTCATAATGAAACAAGATAATTAAAAATGAATGGTCAGTTTGGATCTTTAACTGCTGCTGCTGCTGGGAATTTCATTAGAGAAAATTATGCTTTTTGAAGTACCAGTATTTATTTAGATTTGATTAATGAAGATGCTCATTCTTCTTTCGCTCTGACATTTGGGCTGATTAATGTGTTTCATTTTGATTAAAGTGTTTGTTTTTACATGTAGGGTTCCTTTGAAACTGTTCTTCAAAATCTTGATTAATTACATGAAAGATTTTTTTTTTAAATTAGATTATTAAAAAAAATGAAGAATTACTCATTCTCACCTTTCTAGAGGAGCTCAGTAACTTTTGTAAATGAGCAGAAGAAGGTTACTTATTTGGAAAACAGGCCAAGGGCTTCATTCTTTGATACCTTGAGGAGTTGATTAGAGCATTACAATGAAGACATCAATTATCCATTAATTTGACATGAAAATACCTATTAGCATTACTGAAAGCTACTATATCAACAAATTCATGCATATGTAAGGAAAACTAATTTTACCAGTGCCATTAAAAGAAGTTTGCATTGGGAACTATAACAATCAGTGCTAACATTTACAGATAGTATTAGACAACAGCTTCTGTGTTACCCAGTGTTCTTCAAAACCCCATGTAACCTTTAAAATCTATTTTTCAGGTCAAGAGGCATTGCAAATGTGTCCATAATTGCCTCCTTTAAACCTGAGAAAATCAGTCTGCTGAACAAGAATACGGACATAACTGTCAAAATGTGTTTTCAGGCTACATTTAGACCTGCAAAGAAAAATACTCAAGTGGGTAAGAGTATTTCAATGACTTGTCTTACATTAATTTCTTCAGAAGTCCATTATTCAAATGAGTAATGGAAAGTCTAAAGATGTGTTAGATTGAATTTCAAGAATCAAAAAATCAATATACAACTTAAGTTCTTGCAAAAGTGTTTTTAAGACCTAATTCATCACTGGCTCCATAATCTTTGAAAAGTGGGGAACTAACATTATAAAGGAGAGCTGTATCCTTGTTCAACAATGCCACAAAAATGTTGTTAGTGAGAATCTGGTTTTCCAACCTTCTGGTTTCAACAGCAGACTGAATACTTTTCCTCTCTCTTCAGAAAAAGAAAATTAAATATTTTCCAGAGGCTCAGTGCAGTTGTCAGTGGGAGGATGCTCTTCTTTTCAGAGGACAGTGAATATTTGTGTGACCAGCAGTGGGCTCCCATGAAGTTTTTAAGTTCAGTCTCACAGATAATACCAGTTGGACTGCTTCAGTGCCACGTAAAGTGCCTTTAGGAACTCATGATTTTAAGCTATAAAATAACAATGAACTTCCACAGCATATTGATCATAATACAAAGAGAAGGCGGCAGAAATTATTATGTGATTGAACAGAAGATGCAGATTCTTTAAAGTCACCTCTGAGTTCAGTGATACTGCTGCAAGGCCCCTTTATCTAGAGTAATCCTGGCCCTGCTGGCTGGCTTCTTGCCTGAGCTGCAGGCTCGGACATCTGCAGTGGAGACTGGATTGATTGCCATTTAATGTGCTCCCTGTGGATCAGAACTAATATCAGGACCTAAACCTGTTTGACTGCTTTGGAAAACACAAGAGAAAGTGTTTTAATTTTGAAACTGCTCTATGTTTAGCAAGCTATGAAAAACATGAAATATTTAGTGTGGTTTGGAAAGCCTGGTCACTATAATATTGAGCATAGTAATGAGATCACAGGCAACCATGCTCAGTGAAAAATGTACTGTTATTCTTCTTGTAGCTATAAAGTACAACGCAACATTGGATGCAGATCTCCAGTCTTCCAGAGTGACTTCTAGAGGATTTTTCAAAGAAAATAATGAAAGGTATATGCAGAGGGATCTTGTGGTGCATCATGAAGAGAATTGTGTTCATGAGGTCTTCAGCGTACAAGTAAGTGCAATTGCAAGTAGTCTTGCATAACAAAAGTGATCAGAGGAAGACGTGGATTACTTTTTTGTCTGTAATGTGAGTTTCATGCATGGTGTACTGAATTATTTATGTTTCCCAAATCTTCACAGCAGAAAAATACGTAATAAGATTATGATTTCATAGAAACTAGTAACTGTCACATTCAGCACAGATTTTTAGGACAGGAAAGACAGTCCTTAATTATATTATTCAGCTTTGGTGTAACACAGAGCCCATGGTCTGTAGTTTAAATAGACTTTAATTCCCTCTGAGTAGATTCTTCTGAAAGAACTAAGACATACACACAAATGTTTTCTCTCAAACTAGCATTCAGGCAGACTTCGGGTGCATTCTAAGCCCTGGTGTACACCAAGGAATTAAATAAAAATAAGCAGGTCTCCATTTTTCTCTAGAACCAAAGACTGAACACAGCCCTGAGAGTTGCCGTAAGCCCTGTTGCATGATGCTAGGTCAGGTAGAGGAGTTCAGTCCCTGCTTTGGCTTGCAATGACCTATTGATCACATTTAGTGCCATGTGGAGCGGTGAGCCATAGGGCTAGAAGGTGATTCATCCAGTACTGAGAAAAAGGGGAAACGTGTTTATTGAGTTTATTGTGTTTTAGTGTCACTCACGTCCAGCTGCTCTTTGTCATGGTAAGGCAGAGTGGAATAGGAATTTGACTTCTGCAGCTAGATGAGAGTGAAAGCTACCTGGTGATGGCTTTGAGGACCAGCTCCTACAGCTGCAGATAATCTGCATGTTCCTTAGCCCTAGTAGTTACTGTGATGTGTACAGTCTCCAGGAACCCTAGAAAAATCAGTTTTCTTGTGGAAATGGCAGTTTTAACTGAAAACTCTTAAGCTAGAGGAGCCCATACTAATCAATCTCACAAAATTATTTTCATTAAGAAATGAAGCTTTGAACTGTTGCTTCTCCTTGTTTAGAGCAAGTATGATTTTACTACACATTTTCAATTCACAATAGAAGTTACCAATTTTACCCTGTTTACTGTGCTGACAGCCAATATCTGAACCATGTGTTTTACAGGAGCCTTCAGATGCAGTGAATTCACTTAGTTTGCGCATTGACATTGCCCTTGCAAATCCTGGCTCCAGCCCTGTCCTTGACATATCTTCTCCAGCATCTGTGGCCTACAGTGTAAGTATGCAGATTTACTATTCAGAAATGCATGGTTCTACACATCCATAATGTGTGGCCCCCACAAACACCAAAGAGGTACGTGCAAGTGAAAACTGGTGTTCCATGTAAGTCACATGAAGGGGTCCCTTGGTTCCTTTTATACCTTTGCATGAGCTTGCTCACACACACACACACATCAGCCACTGTAGCATAACAGGCATGTCAGTTCAGCCATGTCACTGTTGATGTGGACTTCTAGTTGATGGCAAAGATGTATTCTTTCAGGTCAGTTTATTCTACAATAAAAAGGTACATAAAAGAGAGATGGAACTAATTTGAGTACATCACCTTTGTTGTCAGTGAAAAGTAACCTGTCTGTACCGTTCTTGGATCAGTTGACATGTAGCAACACATTACTCAGTTCACTCATTCACATGTCAAGAATTTTTAATGTCCTTCAGAGGGATTTTCTTATCTGCAAACCAAGAATGTGATTCAGCTCAAGGGTGTTTGCACTCTAGTGTCTGCAAATAATGTTAAAGGTTGAGCCCTGTCATTCAGGAAATGTTTTTGTTTTCCCCAGATTCCTTTTATTAAAGACTGTGGTGAAGATGAACTTTGTATCTGTGATCTTGTTCTGAATGTTCAGCAGAAGGCAGATGATGGGTAAGAGCTGAATCAGTGGAACTGTTGAGGTCCAGTCGGTTCACCAGTTTCAACAGTTGGTTTGTCTGTAGGCTTTGGATGAATTTCTGGAGGAAAATGCCTTTCTAGTTCAACATCTACTTAGAAACAGCATGGATAAATAAAGCAATGGCATTTTTATCTAAATTTAATCCAGGAAAAAGAGGTAAGATAGGAACACAAACACAGAAGTAAGACTCTTGTCAGCTTAGACAAACCCAAGGTTTTGTACCTTAGAGATGAGGACATAGCGAGTATTTGGACAAATTATGTCTGACTGGCTGCTGTTGGGAAGGGGAGCACACTGGGAGAGCAGCAGTAGCTGCAGCAGCTGTCTTCATCCCTCCTGCAGGGAGCAGCGAGGATCCTGCAGTAGCTGTGCTAGTGGGGAGCTGTGGTCAGCTATTTGGGCAGCACATACTCCAAGTCCATGTCAGATACATGCTTACATGTACAGCACACAGAGACAGGGCTGCCCATGTCTGCTGTCCTCTCTGTCCACCTTCCCACCAGGGTAGACCCCTTGAAAATTCAGCAAAGTCACTTTGACAACACATAAGCAAAGTCCTGCACTTTCAGAAGAAAATAATTCTATCTGGTTTGAGGGAACACCATCACAGAATTTCTTATGCCAGGGGGCATAGAAAGCAGAGCGCTTAAGTGTGTAGAATTGTGTAGGAAATGTCTTGCTGTGCTTGTTATTTGTTGTTGGCTACAGGCGACAAATTTTCCTGATCCACAGCTGTTCTAGTACCTCTAGTTACAACAATGGACTTTATTTTCCAACAGCAAACAACAGTTTATTGTCAGCAGCAAAAACAGAAGACTAACGTTCAATGTGAAATTGAGAAATAAAAAGGAAAATGCATATAACACCAGAATCCAGGCTACATTTTCAGACAACTTGTTTTTTGCTTCATCGTCGTTACCGGTGCGTGATCCCCTACCTCACTGTTCCTGTTACTGTCCCTGATTCTTGAGGCACTCAGAGAATTTTTTCTTTTCTTTCTAGCAGTGCCTATTCCAGAAAAGAATGTGTGTACAAAGCTCTCTCCCAATTTGTTTTCTTGGATACCAGAATTATTCCCCCGGCATATCAGTTTATTTAGGTCAAGGCAAGATATTTCCAACTCAGCATAAAAGTTGGCAACTTGTCGAGTTTGACCTCACCTCAGACATCCTTTCCTCACTTTAGGCCTTGGCACCCACATCTTCTCCTTAACTCTCAGCAACATGCCTGAAGCAGTTGCTGTCCCACAGGGAATTTGTATTTGATAAATCAGACATGCAGCATTGATAATGAATCCTTAAAGCACAGACTTTGGATCTAGAAATAGTGTTCCTGCCAAGGCCATGTGTTCCAGCTAGACAGTTAATCAGATTGACATGATTGCTATACCAGAAGCTCTTCTTCCAACAAATTTTGTCTTAGAGAATTATGCATACTATTTTGGGGAATACAGTATACCTATAGTTTAAATTGTTGCTCCCAATTCATGAAGGATGAAATGCAGACTTCAGTGCTTGGCTTATATGGTCAGGCTGCTACTGGAGAGGTGTGTGATAATTCTGGGGGTGAAATCCAGAGCAATCCCTATGCTGAAGGGAGAAGAAGGATAGCATTCATTCCTGCCCAAGAGCAGTAATATTCTGAACAATGAATTGGCAAAAGTACTGCACACAGCACTGGGGGTGCCCCTCTACCTCCTCATCCTGTTGTGCAGCAAAATTGCTCATTTCACTCCTGCCAAAAGACCACACTGGAGCTAGAATTTTCTTTTGCTTTAAAAGCCCTTTTGCTTAGAAGCACTTCAGCCTGTAAGTGAAGTTTGGACCAAAAATGTGCCTGCTTCAAAGCAGGAATAAAAACATAAGCTGAGTATCTATGGGTCTTTTTGGGGGTTTTGTTTTGAGGGGTTTTTTGTAGCACAATTCATGAATGGTAAATGTCTACTAGGAACGTTTTTTACAAAAGACAGTACTTTTTAAGAAATTCTTCTCCAAGGGCTGGTAACTGTCTCTGGTCTGTGAATTTGTCTTTGAATCAAGGATGATGACAAGCCAAATATTCTGCATAGTAGTAAACATTTACTACTAAAACAAACTATTATGTATTGCAGATTTTCCTACAGAAAGTTTGATTTCTGTAGGAATTCCGCTTTGCACATTAAATTCTACGGTGAAAGTACTTAACCAGCTCTAAGATTGTGTAAATATGTCTGCAAAAGTTCTGTAAAAAAGGACGGTAGAAGTTCTGTAGAAGTTAGTGCTGGAGCTGACCTGTACTCTCTGGCCTGTATTCCTTCTTCCAAGCCCAGCACAACGTTCTAATAAGAGGATTACAGCTCACAAGAAATTGCATGGGAATGGTCCTTGTCCCACCTTTCTCATGGCTTCCTTCTGGCCCTGCCTATGCCCCACCCATCTGCTGCATCTCTAGAAATTACTGCCATAACACCTATTTTCACCACTCCTTACTATAATACATATGCTGTTGAAGGTACACATCTCTCTACTTTACAAAACCTGGTATTACGGTGGCGTTTCTGTCTTTTTGCAGAGTGATGGGACTGAAGTCTCGTGTCAAACAGGAACAGCACAAAGTACAGTCATTTGCCAAATAAGCTATCCTGTTTTCAGAACAGGACAACAGGTACAGCTAGCATGTTTAAATAACCTTGAATGATATCCAAAACCTTTTCTGCTGTTGTTTTTCCCTAACTGTATTTATTGCTGATAAGGGTTTCTTAGATGTTGAAAGAAGCAAACTAGGGGTTAATATTTTTGACTCCCTTCCAGATTAAAGGAAAAAAGCCTCTCAAAGCTCATTTGTCACAACTCACAGCTTCCAAATGCTGCTGCAGTTATGTAACTTTCGGAGAGTGAAGGCTAGGGGCAGAGAAGCATAGAGCATGATGTGCAGGCTCCTAAGAACTGAGCACAATTCCCATCAAATCTCTCCTGCAGTGTGAACCTGGGGTAACTCCCTCACCTGCTCTGTGGATCTCATCTCTCCAAGAAAGCAGTATTGTTTTGAGAGGAGATGGGAAGTCCACACAGCCCTAAGATGAATTATGTATCCTTTTTTTTCATATATACCATAAACCTGAGGATATCCACAGTTTTATGGAATCTCTTATTCCTCAAGGGCAGAGCAAAACCAGGGTTCTAGCCTCTAACATAATCAACCAGAGCAATAAGAAACTTGCTAAAAAGAATAGAAACATGATATTCTGTTGGGACATGCAGAATAATAAAAAAAAATTATATAAAAAGTTCAGTTTGTTCTGAGTTTTAATAGAATTGCTCAAAGTGGACCTGCCAGAACAAATGGAAGAAAGAGTGAATACAAAGCTTGTGTCAGTGCTAAAGTTTAAAAGCAAGGAATTGTGAACACCTTTTGTTACAGCTTGTACCTAGTTATACACAATTCTAAAATGCAAATAACTTATGTTCACGTAAGAATGCCAACTTGTAGGGGAACGAAAGAACCAATCAATTCTGAGTATTAAGAAATTACTGAACTATTACACAGAAATCTCTAGAGAATTCAGATACAGAAGGCAGTTCTAGATTGTTACACACATGAATAATTATGTCTGTTGGGAAGTCCTTTGGATGTTGTACCAACTCATTTACTATGTGTTCCTTGTCTCTTCCATAGGTATCGTTTGATATTAGTTTTGATTTTAACCTTAAAAATCTTCAGAACGTGGCAGTTCTAAGTTTTCATGCATGGAGGTAAAGTACATAATGATATGAAAGCAAGTTAGGTATTAATAGCTTTCTTGTATAAAACAATATTATAACACCTGACTCAAATGTGTTTTGATGAACAGTGAAAGTAAGGAACAGCAAGACTCGGACAACCAGGTCACCTTATCAATTCCTTTGCGATATGATGCAGAAATTCACTTCACAAGGTATGCTGAATAATGTAAACAGACACTGTCATTTTGCTAAGGTCCTTGAAATAACCATCTTGAAAGGGCACTAAAAATATAGTGAAGCTTTGCTTTTGGTTTGGAAGTCATAAGAAGTTCCTTCTTCACCAATAGTTACAGATTTGTCTGTCCTTGCAACAACCTTACATGTAAAAAATCATGAAAGTTGTGGACCCGTGTTTACCTCCAACCAGTTGTTACAAATGATCCTGTGAACAGAAGTGATATAAAGGCCAAACAGTGCATATGGTTTTGATAACATAAATAGTATATACTGTATAATAACATTGGCCTTCTTGGCTCAGATGTAATGACATGGGATCAAATCTGGAGTCACAGTGATCAAAACTAAACAAAAGAACATCAAAAGAAAAAATATGCCCCACTCAAACTCTTAGCAAAGGAGGGAAACAAAAAAAGAAAAAAAAAAAAGGATGTATCTGCTGAATCTGAAGCAAGAATATAACCTTTTTAGCAGTTTGAGATAATGATTTGTACTAAAACCTGATATGCGCATGGCAGATTCCCCCTTGCTGCAGCTGCACAGGCACTGGGAGCAGACACCCTGCTTTCCCATGCACCCGTCTAGATTCTGGCTCAAACCTACCCCTCCTTGCCTGGTGCCAGCCCCTTCTTCTCCATGTAGAAGGCAAGTCAGGGCTGTTGCAAGAAGGATCCTTTACCCTGGGAAGGGTGGTTTGCAGGGAGAGGCAGCTGAGCAGGCAGGGGGAGAGAGACCAACAAAAAGCCTTTTAAGACCAATCTTTATATAATGCTCTTGAAACTTACCTTGAGCGCTGGAAACCCTTGTTAATTTGGGGTGCACTCAAACAGTAATTAGTCTGTTAATGTTCCAGACATGGATGATTTCAGTTACAGTTTAACTTAGATTACAACTGAAATAAAAATACATTGGTTTCACTCTCGGACCAAGGTAGGATATTTTAATTTCCATCAAAGAAAAGATTTATTTATCTTTCCCAAGTACTGAATTTCAAGGATAAACATGTGAATTATACTTAATGCACCTGGTCACAAATTCTTGATGAAAAAATGCTTTTGCATCCCAAAGTGTTCAAAAATTGGTAAATATAAACTGATATAAAATTAACTGTAGTTATTCAGAGAATAACAGAAATTTGAAAAAGAGGGACCTGCTTCAAAATGCACATCAACAATGGATCCAGGAAATTAATATTCAGAGATGACCATAGCTAAAAGAACTGTTGGCTGTTGTGTAGGATAAGCTGGAATTGGGACCACAGTACAGAAGATTTAGTGTTATAACCTTCTTTGCAGAAGCAGTTTCAGAATATTGGAGGCCCTGCATCATGACTAGGTGCACCAGTCCTGGAGTCATGCAGAATTTCTGAGATAATTTTAAGTGCAGAGAAACATTTGAGCCAGCAGTTTAAGTTCTTTCAGCTGAGAAAGTTGCACAAGACCTCGTCAGAAGCAACAGAGACTACAGGAGCATCTGTATAGAGGGCTAGCTTCTTAGGAGATTCAGATGGTGCAAATTTGAATCAGCAGGTTTAATTAGCTGAGAAATATGAACTGAAATGAAACGCTTCAGAAGAAGCGAGGAACGGAGGCTATAAAAGTTATTCAAGGCAAAACAGGGGTTTCAATTCAGCTACATCTCCTGAATATGAGAAAATGCAATTTCATATGCAAGTCAAAGAATGAAGGGAATACCTGCTGCCAGAAAATGGTTAGTTATTCTTGGAGATAATAAATTTTAAAGAACTAAATGACATACATATTAAGTCATGTCATAAGTTGGCTTAGGAAGTACTCACCTGGAACTAGTTCCTTCTTGAGGCAGATAATACAGCCAAGAAGTAATCTCTTAAAATACAAGGGTTGAGAAAAAGTATTGTTTTTCTGAAGTGAAGTCTTTCTAGGGATAATTTCCTGAGTTTCTAGGAGAAGATGTAACAATATGTCTTACCAGAGACTTATGAAAGGACAAGGAAGCTGACACTGTGTATCTTGGAAGGACTGGAGTCTTCAGCAGTAAGGAAGCAGAAAATATGTCATGTGTGTTTTCCTTGGAGTCCTTGTAAGGAAGCCCTTCAAGGAAAGGGCCCATGGGAGAAAGTATGGAGGATCAAAAAGGATCCACAGTGCAGTATGGAGGACCACAACTGATCAGGAAGCACATTTGTGAGACTGCACACACATTAATTTGGGATTGTGTGCACAGGTGTTACCCAGATTAAACACGGAGTGTGGTAAAGAGGACAGATTCCTTGTGTAACAGGAAGAGCTGATGTAGGAGTTGGAATAGCCCCTATTTCTTGTTAACTCTCTCACCAGCTTGCTTTTTGACTGCTCAAATTAGCCTTCTAATGAAAGCTAATGATGAAGAGCAGACACATTTCTGGGATGGTTTAGCAGAGGAGCTGCTCACAGGTAGCAGGCAGTGGGTGTGATGCACAGGGATGTTTTCCCTGCCTTTGAGCATGGTTCTCACTGACTGAGCTCCTTGAGCACCCACAGGTCCTTGCACCATGTCCTTCCATCACACACCTGTCATTCCATGCTGCAGTGGGCTGAAACCACCCTTATGTTACCTTGCAAATTCTGGATGTTAAACCCCATAATCACTCAAGAAAATGACCCACGGAAGATTGAGGGCTATATGACATGTACCATGTACACAAGTGGGGTGATGACTGTGTTTCCACACCCAGCCAGTTATGATGTACCAAGGCAGACAGCCTTTCTGAAGAAGACGACTACTGCAAGGCTGAACGTTGTAGTTTGTGCCCAGGAAAGGAGTTTGCAGCATGGCCCTGAAACAATGAAGGGTCTAGAAGCCTGAGAGAGCCTGTATCCTGTACAACTCTCTTGTCTTAATTTCCCATGTTTGTTCCAGCTGTGGGCTTCAGTACACCATTTTCTTAACCAACTTTGTAAAATTCAAACAGCAATCTAAGTGACTGACTTTTTCTGTCTGTACTTCTGACCTGTTTCACAAAGGCATATCCAGTAACATATGTTTTCAAAGCAGCTGCCAAATTGAAATGTATTGTTTTATGGTTGTTAACTAGGCTTGCCAACATCAACTTTTATGAAGTATACTCTGGTCATAACATTCCTTCCACTGTGAATAATCTTGAAGATATTGGCCCCACATTCAACTTCTCAGTTAAGGTCAGTAATTGTGTTTTGTTCTGGTTCAAGAAGTTGCCTTAGCTCCCTCTGTAGCCTGGTCCCAAAACCTAGTTAAAAAAAACCACTCCTGCTTTCATTGTCTGATTTTGAGGCTTTTGAATAGGTCAAGTAAGAAAAAAATTTGCAAATAACGTAAGTGCTTAGAGTCTTCATAAGGTTAAGGATGACATTTGCACAAGTAGAATGGGAGAGGGATTGGTCCTGCACTGTTTACATATTTAGAAGATGGTTAATGCTTAACCTTAGGCCAACTTAGACTGTTTTTTCACAGAGTCTCCTGACAACTTGATAAAGAAAAACAAGTCTTTGCAGGCTTGGACTTTGAAACTTGAAGTTTGGCAAGGGTTAAGGGCTCAAACCTGATGCAAGAACTAGCCAAATCACAGTGCTTATTACATAACACAGAAAAAACTTAGATCCAAATATGCAACGTGGAAGAAACTTAAATTATGTTCCATTTCCATTCCTGTAACTGCTACTCCAAAGGACTAAACAGGCATATTGGCCGTGGCAGAATATTTGCTTTTCAAAACATATTTCATGCAGTTAATATGAGCTTTGCTAAGAAACTGGAGCTATACAGTACACTTTCTGCTTTACTATTCACAAAATTACTACCCCACTGTCTTAAGTAAAAAAATATTGATGTAAAAGGAGTCCAGTTCTTCCATACTCATCCATTATTTCTAATTTTCTTGGTATAGAAAATAATTTATGCATAGATACCTGAATTAACTCTTGAATTATTTTCTTTGCAGGTAACAACAGGAAGTATTCCAGTAAAGACGGCATCTGTAACAATCAGTCTACCAGAACTGACCAGCAAAGACAACCCACTGATATACCTAACTGCAGTCACCACAGATGAGGTATAGAACTCTGTGTTTCGGGGGTTTAGCAATGCTATAAACTTCAATTATCTCCCCAATATTATGGCTTAATTTAAGAGAATCCATGCCCTTTCTCCTTGTCCCTTCCTCATAAAGGGGGGGACCACAATGCCTACAGTACACTAGCCTATTACTTGGTAGATGTGGGGTATCTGCATCTCCTCAGTTAGGTCTTTCTCCAAGTTTCTGGGAAAGTTATTGTAAAAATGAAATTTTTAGGTCAGGAAAAACCCTTCAGGTCAATCTAGGGAGAAAAAAAAAGTGTTGTAAGAATTACTTAACTCCTGACGAAAAACCACATACGCTTAGTTTCCTAAGGAATTCAGCGTTCACTATCTAGCCTTTAACAGCTACCATCTAATCCCTGAGATGTATATTATTATGATGACTATAAACTCCCAAGTATCATGTCATCCAGTCTCATTCCTGCCATCTTTCCTAGGCCAGAGGTGTTACTTGTGATGCTCAGATAAATCCACTGCAAATAGGGAAAAGACCTTATTCTCCATCTTTCACGAAAGAGAACTTCAGAGCTTCCAAAGAACTGGTGAGTAAAACTCAGGGCTGCAGTAAGCAGGACCTTCTGAGCTGTGGGAAGCAGAGTTGACCTTCTGGGCCCATTGCTGTACTTGTGAGGAAAGCTGTAATGGGGTGGCATTCCTCATTTACAGAGCAGGAGCTCAGCCTATGGATGCTCTCACAGATACTGCATCTGCTTTAGCACGGCCTGCAAGAACTTAATTTGTATGCACAGAACAGCAAAGGCAAGGGCAAAAAGTCTGGATGTTGAAACAATATTTTTTAAAGTGTATTTTTAATGCATGCTGTTGCCTCTTCTTGCTGTTTCCCCTGGAAGAACTGTAAGAATGTGAAGTGCAGTACCATCACATGCAAACTGGAAGACATTACGCTGAAGGGAGAGTACTTTGTGAACGTGTCCACCCAAATCTGGAACGGAACCTTTGCTGCTGTAAGTATCAGCTGCATCTTTATGGAGGATCCAATACTCAAGTATTCTCAAACTCCTGATATTTTTCAAAGTTCAGTAAAGAGACCTTACTAGAAAGACTTTCCTTTACTTTACATTGGTTTGTGTGTTTTTCCAGATTGAAAACTTGAACGTAAAAGTAATGAGGCTGCATAATGGAGCTGATAAAACTTCAGTCCAGCATAGAATCTAAGAAAATGCTGTGATAATGCAACCTTCACAGCTGAAAAAAACATTTCCTACATCTGTTATATTCATTGTAGGAGAACTACAGTTTCCACATAGGACAGCAGAGCACAGTATCATGATAGCCTGTAAAATAATCATGCTTTTACCTTTTGAACATCATGGCCTACACAGTGATCATTTTAAATCATACCAAAATACCAAAACCTTGTTAGCGCTGCCAGTTTTATTTGATATAGAAAGTGTGGAAAATGTCTTTAATTGATTTTTCTGTTTTTATTAGAGTAGGTGTCAAAGAAACAGTCCTTGCATAGAGACCTACAGGATGTTTAAAATATCCATCAATAATATCTCAGCCTATTTTAAATCACCATGTGTCCTCCAGGATATAACTCATCATGAGTTACCAGACTTTTGAAGTTAGACTGTGTTTGCTTCTTAGCTAGGCAACCAACCAAATGGTCTTGGAGTCCTGGGTTTGCCTAACGCGTCAGGAACATGACGCAGTCTCCTTAGTGTGTCTGGCGGGTCTTGTGGCAGGTATTGACATTTAACAGCAGGGCTGTTGTCAGCTTTAGCATTCATCTGTTAAAAGGAAAAGGTCAGGTTGATATTATAAAATGTGTTATGGAAATGTGTGACAAAAAGCATCTGTCTGTCTTTAGAGCTTGTATTTTTCTAATCAGCTGGGTCAAGACCATTTGAAAGTGCTGTTAGGTACACAGAAGGTGGAGACCTGAACAAAAGATTACTACCCTCACAAAAAAGTGAGTGGGAATGGTTTGTTTACCACTGGCCTAGGGGAAGGAAAGATCATGTCACAGTTCTCGCGTCTCCCATTTTGTAATTTTCTATTTGATTGTCAAAATTCATCGCAAATAATCTTGCAAGCATTCAATCTACATATCGTCAGCCTTTTTATTTAGTGGCAATCAGCTGTTGTCCAAGAAGGGGATAGCAGGTTTGCCAGTACCTGCTAAGCAAAGAAAATATGTGTTTAGGAATTGAGGTGCTTTGAATAGTGCTCGGGTGTGTTTCTGAACTTTCAGGTGTGCAGGACACACCACTTGGGCAGATGGCCACAGTGCAGGCATGCAATAAGTTACACTGCAGAGACAGTTTGGCGTGTGTTCGCTGCTACAGACCCATGGCTGGCCATGTGTCCTATGTCAGGCCCATGGTACCTGACCCTGCCACAGAGAAATGGCTGAGGCAGCAAAATGACAGAGCAGGCATTGCCTTTGGTTCAGCTGGACTGGAGAGTGGTTCTGTGCTCCCATGAACCTGAGGCCATTCCTTGTGGTGCTGTAGGAGAAGAGCAGCAGTGAACTAGCAGTTTCTACGCAGTCATGCACCTCTCCTCCAGTACATCCACAGACGGAAGTGCGATCTGGCATAAGGACCTTTTCAAACAGGAATTGGCTTAAGATTTTTGTCATCTTCTCTGTTTAAGCTGAGAGAGCTATGTCAGAATATGAGATGTGGAGAGGAACACATAGTGAAAGGAAAAAATAAATGGGGAAAAACAGAAGCCCTGGATAGAGGTGAGGGCGGGGGGAAGTAAAAGAACATCCAGTTTCCATTTCTTTCAAAGGCCAGAGATATATTCCCATCTGTCTTTTGTTGCTGTATGTCCTTTTCTCACTGTTATTTTCCCCCATCTCGTCCCTGCTAGCAGCAGTGACAGCTTTGAAACAACTATAAAAAGGGTTATGTAAATAATTCCTTCTGTTTTGCTTGAATTATACATTAAAGAAAAAGAAAAACCAGTTTCCCACTGTCATTGCTAAGTGGATTACTGATATATTGTTACTTTGATGAACTTGTTAGCTGGGGAAAAATATAAAAGTAATTTTAATTTTCTTAATACTATGATTTTCTTTTCTGGTTGCAAAGTCTCCATTTCAAGGCAAGAAAATAATTTTAGGATATCTACATTTTAATTGAGTTGCCCCATAACAGAGCTTTACAGTTGTTTTAATCTTCTCTTTCAGGTAACTTTCCAGACATTACAACTCTCTGCAGAAGCAAAAATTAATACACATAACACTGAGTTATTTATAATTGGAGAGAATACCCTAACTGTAAGTGATAGATAAGTATATTTTTTCAATTGCTCTATCTTTGACTGTATTAAAGTGATAGTATTTAATTTTCAATGTCCTGTAGCAGTACATAGCAATTTGATTATATTGAACTAATGTATCCTTTTGACTACATACAGCTCCCTTAAGTTATTAAAATGTGTTCATTTCAGCCCACTGCTATATAAACCAGACATAGTTAAAACCTATAGTCTCAAATAAATTGTAGAACTATGATAAAAAGTCAGCTAGAAACTTCTGAAATTCAGATAGCTTCCTGTTCATGAAAAGATCAAAATTTTTCTGAAAAATTTCAGACTTCTTTCTGAAATGGAATTAATTCTTATAGATAAATGAGCTCTGGGAAACATGTTCACATATCTGATTTATAGTCTTACTTCTCTAAGTATATATGGTTTGATGTTTCTAAACATATATTTGGCAAAGTCTTCAGAAAATAATCTTATTTGTAAAGGAATGTGGAATATTTTTAGCATTTGGAATAGCTGTCATCTGGACAATGTGGACACAGCTAATCTCAAGTCTCCAAACCACTGCTTTATTAGTACAGAATTCTTCTCCCAAGCCTTCCAACTGCTATATACAAACATAAAAAACACTGGAAGAATACAGTAGCGCTGTGGTACTGTTTTAATAAAAGAGGATACCTTATTCTCTTAGTCTGTCTTGAGAGGAACGCCCTTCCATTTGCAATACTAACTTCAGATTTATTTTTACAGGACGTAATAGCCTGTTTTATCCATAAAATAACCAAGGCCACTAAAGACAAAAGTGCAAATTAGTAAATGAGTCAAATATTTGTAAGAATGTGCAGAACAGCCCATTCACAGGCAATGGAGAATTCAACTAAATGTATACAAAAGCAGTTATAGATCGATCTATCTCTCTGTGTGATAAAACCATCATCAATACCATTTTAATCATTAGTTTCTCATGGATCACTCTATTTCTTGTGAAGAACCTCTAAATAAACTGTTTTATAATCAGGAAAACCTCCAGTGCCTGAAGAACAAAGGAAGAATGTTTTTGCAGAAAAAATTAGATTCCAGTTTTGGAAGCGTTCTGAGTGCTTCAGTTCGGCATGGTATTATTTCTAGTAGGAGCTGAAACTCATTACTATGCAATGCAAATATTCCAGGTAATTGCACAGGCTTTTTAGGTAGCTCATAAACCATGTATTAGTAAGCATTTTTCCACATTTGAAGCATGGCACTGCCAAATCTATATTACCAGAAGTTCTGTTGGTAAATTCAGGAGAACTAGAATTCAATTATTCAAGTTATAGTTGACAAGTAAAAGTCAATTCCTCCCCCAGCCATTGACACATGCAGCTGGGACTTCCACACCTTTGAGGCAGTAGCTGAACAGACCCTGAAAGTTATCCACAGGGTTCCTAAGAAACACGATGGCTTTTGGTGACTTCCAGCCTGATCTTCACTCAATGGCCTACTGCCCTGTGAGAAGTCTTGGTAAATGTGCCAGGCTGTGGAGGTACATTCTCCTTACAGCAGACAGTTTGACACTTGGGGCCAGTACTCACAACTGCACTTACTTCTTGTCAGGCCAACAGGGATACCCACACTTCCTTGGGAACAGGACAGTGCAGAGGCAAACAGAGCTTATTTCCCTGCTTACCCTGTTAATTTAGATGGATGTGATAGTTCATCCAATTTAATATATACATTAGTCATCCACATTCTTCAAACCCTAAACCCTGGAAAGAACAGGTATTTCTGAAATGCAGTTCATCTCATCCTAAAGATGATCCTGAAAATAACTAGGGTGAATTAGGCCCTTAAAAACCCTATTCTCCTTTGGAAGTCAAGGAACCATGTTGTAGATATAACACTAGATGAGGCGAATCCCAGTCTCATGGTGTCTTATTGACCACAGTTTAACTTCAGGAAAGATAATTTGTTCTTAGGCATAAATTTTCCTTTCCAACAGTGCCACATCACTGTTAATCTAATGGAGAAGGCAATACTAGGCAAACTGCATATATGAAATTGGCTTTTTACATTGGATGAACTGGGTTGTTGCTTAGCCAAATGAATGAATATTGCTTTGTGATGCTATGTGGGGAAGCTGCTTAGGTATTTTTACGTAAAAGCTTGCAGATTTTTTCCAAGTTGGAAAGGACTGCCAGCTGGAGGACAGAATGTTAACCTGCTAGAATCATCATTACGGCCATTCAGTTAGAAAATACACAAAGCCATCCTGCCTTGGTGAAATGAATACACATAACCACACCTAGCACAACATTGGAGCCTTCCAACAGAAATGACTTAAATCACTGAAATGTCAGTCCAGTGCAAGTTTCCCAGAAAGCTGAAGATTAAATTACTCCAGACAAATGCACCGAACAAGTAACCCTGAGAAAGTAAACCAGTGTGACTTGTTTTATCATGTTTCAGGAAGGGAAAAAACTTTCAGCTAACTGCATGTCATTCCAAGATTAAATCCAAAAATTTAACAGTTCATAAATATTACAGCAATGTCTCCCTGAGAAACTCTGTTATATGTAATTATATATTTGGTTATACCTAAGCCAGCTAGATAGGGTATCACCTGAAAACTAACTTCCAGACACTGTATGCTCTTTTGGGAGCATTATGGTATTGCGTGTGGTTCGGGAAATGTAGGTGTGCTAGAGGTGCTCTTGCTTGACCCATACATCTTGCAGCATATTCATGCAGTTGACCCCAGAGAACACAGAGAGACCCCATGAGAAGATCTGTCAAGTCGTTAGTGATTTCACAGAAGGTAGGAACAGCAGGCAAAGGAGACACAGATACCTGCCCAGCAGGAGGCTTGGAATTTCAGCAGATGCAATGGTGTCTGGCCTCACTGATTAGTACTGCCTCCTACAGCTGCCCACCACAGATAATGGGCTCTGACAGTGCTTGGTGGAAAGGAGTTCTTCTCCAGCAGTCTGATTTTGGGGCTGTACACCAGGCTATTCCCCACCTTCATGTAAACCTGACTGTTTTACAGAGTGATGGTGTGTGAGGCCTCTGAAAGGCTTTCTGTTAATGGAGAGGCAGCTGGCAGGAGACACTGGTTCTCTGCCTGTTATGCACAGCCAACAGTGATGAGGGCCTCTAGTCCTTAGCTGGCACTGCTGTGTGCCACAGTGGTGCAACCAGGTACCCATGGACACCAGTGAAAGGGCTGTAATTGCTTCAGTGTTCCAGTCATTGATCCTGGAATGTGTGCAGTCCAGACATTCTTGATCCTTGGTTTACAAATCCTATGTTATTTGCAGTTAACACTAAACCCCTAAGACACAATCTCTCTGCTTTCAGATCCCAGTTACAATAATGAAGCCGGATGAGAAAGCTGAGGTACCAGTAGGTGTTGTGATTGGCAGTATATTGGCTGGACTCCTATTGCTGTTGGTACTGGTTGCTGTTTTGTGGAAAGTAAGTAGGTATTTATGTGCTTAAAACCAGAAAGAGATAAATACATTTGGGCTATTTTCTTTGGAATCTCTCTTCTCTAGTATGAAACAAAACCACATCTGCAGTTTGGTGGTATGAGTAATACTGCATTGGCATTACAACCTTGATGTATTTTAGAAGGGTTTATGAAATGGGTCCTCATAGAAACTGGCAACATGAAGATAATAAATGAGTTGCCAGTCATACAAAGCAGGGCCTGTGGCATTTACTCTTTTCTTTTTGACACTGTCGGCCTCCTTCCATAATATCCCAGCTGGGCTATGAACACCTACGATATTCCCAGTGGACAAAGGTGGGGATTACAAATAAGGTGGGAGAGGATATATATTGAACAGATCACAAAAGAACAGAGAAAGGACAAGAGCAAAAAGTAAATTACAAAGGTTACATAGAAAAAGGGGAAAGTTTTTCTGTGTGTCAGGGCATTGGTGGCACACCAAGGCATCACGCAAATGTCTGTACCTTGGCAGGGAGAAAACTGGCTAATCAGCACTGCTGCTTTAGCATTTAGTTGCACCAGGCAAGAGTTTAGGGCCCACGTCCCTTCATCTAAAGGCAGGAATTGTCTACAAATCAAACTATATGCTGTGGGCGTGCACACAAGCATTTCTACCATCACAGTATTTAGCTTTGCTGAGAAATTAATTATCAATGACTGACTGCAATGTGGTGTTATTTTAATACTTCTCACAGCTTGGCTTCTTCAAGAGACAGTATGAGAAAATGACACAGGATATAGAAGATGTTGATGAAATTGCAGAACTCACAAAGGACAAAGACTGAAGATGACTTATGTGGATAAAGAGGAGATCTGAGCCACCAACAGTAGTTGTGATCCGTCAGTTCTTCAGCTGGAGTGCCTTAAAGCTTAGTAACATTAAACATTTTTAATGGAAGTGTCTTTATAGATGAAAATATTTTACAGATTCTACTCTATTGTAAGAGTAACTGCAGGACAGTTTGGTTTTTTCAAAAATGATTTATAGTGCCTTTTCTTGTAAATTTTTGCCTTTCAAACAAACTTAACCCTTAGAACTGGCAGGTCCGGAGTATACAGTAATATACTGTGCCAGCAGCCCTTCTCTTGATCCACTGCAGAGTGAAACAGAAGAATTTATTTCAGATTATTGTGGAACAGCATCAGTTGGTAATTCAGTTGACAAGTACCATATGTGTTAAAGGACATTTTCTATTAAGTTGATGATGAATGTGTCGTGAATACTGCTTCCAGACTGGGAGAAGAAAAGTCATTTTTTCATTGACTAGCTCCATCCTTTTTGTTTTAGAAAAGTAATTTCCACCAGCAAACCTTTGCTTTAACTAATCTATAAACTGGGAACTGTGTATGAAGATGTCTGTCTGGGTGCTACAGGAAAACTGGTTGGGCAAAGTCTTCCAAAAGTTCACCATATTTCTTGCACTAAGGTCACAACTAAATTACTGAAGGATATTGTTTCAGGGAAATACTGCCAAATGGTATGTATAACTGTCTTCGGCATACTTGCTCCCTGAGAAGAAAACATGAATTTCATAATCACTTACAGCATGTACTCTGCAATGTTATTACTGATTTTCATCTTGAGAAGCACTACCATTATTGTTACGCTGGCCTTTACACTCTCGGTCCCTCTGATATCAGTTTGGTTTTTGACATAAATAGTAAAGACAGTCAAGATCTTGCCTTTAATTCTGTACTGAAAGATTTTGCAAGATTAAGAGCATAGAGTGAACTAAAGGGGATAGCTGACTGAGGAATTATGCACATTACAAAAGGGGATAGTGAAGATCTAAGCTCTGTAAAATGTTTACTGCACTTACTTCTTTAGCATCTCAGTGCCCTCCAGGAGACCAAAGTTCAGTACAACCTCCTTACCTGTCAGATTTTTTTTGGTCCCACCTGTTCATGTCTTGATGAAGTTAATTTATGTTTTATACAGTGAAGTACTGTAGTGCTCTGGAATGAGCTCTAAGCACAACACTTGAGTGACTTTGTGTTGGTTACGCACCTCAAGTTTATCACATGCTGTTACGCTGCCTGGTTATAATGAACGCTCAGTCTTATAAAGGCCCATGCTGTAAGACTGGTAACAGGGGAATTGGCCTTTTGGCTGCCTTTCTCTCTCATGGCTGGCAGTTACACTTAAAATTGATTGTGAGAGAAGATGTGTGTCTTTCTTATGTATGCTGCCATGCAAATGAGATCGTTTCCAACCTGAGGTGATTTACTTGAAGAGTAAAACATGCATATGTGCCTGATTGAGACCACGAAGTCATTTTCTTTCCCCCAAAGCTGGATTGTAATTATGCTTAGGCACTTTTCCATTATTTTCTGAGGGACTAGGCTTGAGCACGTTTGAAAGTTTTACTCAGTCTTTTTTAATAGGTAATCAGTCAAAAGCCAACCATCTCTTTGGCAAATAACAGCTTCATTTGCAGCAACAGCTGCTCAGTGTAGTTTTGTATGTGTTTTGAATTTATTTTGTATCTATGAAATGTTATGTTTTGGGGGTTTTTTAACATTCTGAAAAACAATTCAGATTCTTATCTCAACTGTCAAACAAGATTCTTGCCATCAGCTGAGTCGGTGACCAAAACAATTATCTAAAAAGTGGGGGAAAAAATAGCAATATTATAAATCTAAAGAATAAGCTCCTGACTTGTAATTATAAACTTTGAGGGCAAATGCTCTGAAAGTAAAGATAAATTGTCTGCCTCAATTCTTATATAAATTCGTGCAGAAAAAAATAACCTGCACAGCCATATATGTGGGAAGCCCCTACATAATAAGGGTCATGCACTCCAGAGCAGAGGGGAAATTCACAATACACCAGATGGTAGAATCGTCAGTTTCTGGTGCTGCCTGCAAGGACAATTCAGGCATTCACCCAGATTTCCTTCTTCCGCCTTCAGTGGGAGGTACAGGTCAATATCCAATATGCAACTTCTTTGGGGATTTAACAGTTTATCAAACAGGTAGCAATGATTCAATTCACTAGACTTCACTGGGTTATATTTTGACATGGACAACAGGATTCTCCTTCCCCGCCTGGACACAATACTGCTTTTCCAAAATAAAGGGGAGACATAGCAATGGGTATGGTTTTTGTATCCTAACCACTTCAAGTTACTAGTTTATTTTTCTTTTACAATTAATACTTAAATGGCTAATTCAGTTTTTGTAATGGGTGAGTCTATTGCACTAAGTTGGCACAGCCGCAAATAAAACTGGAAATATTATGTATATTTTGTATTGTGTTGCAAGGGTTTTTTGTGGTTTTTTTTTAATTTACTTTTTCAAAGCAGCATGTTTTAAATATTCTGAAATTTTGAGCTTCAGCCTGTACTTCTGTTTGTGCTTGCAGCAAGAAAAGTCAGCAATACCTTCAGCAAATTCATTACATCTGATTCTGGTCTTGAAATCTAGCTGCTGATTTCCTGAAGTACTAGAATCAAGTTCAAAATCAGAGTTGGTTTCATATGAGCATATGTATAAATTTGGGATGTACAAGAGAGTTTATAATAAAGTTGACTTCCAAAAGGTAGCATGTAAGCTCTATGGGAGCAGGGACTGTATCACTGTGGTGGCCTGTCTGAGGGCCTAACAGCATTACTGCAATAAAACCCAAGACTACTGCTGAACACAGACTCATTTATTTTTAAGCAGCACCCTAAAGAGATGCAATGCTACTGAAAAAGCACTGCATACAATGGGGCCAAATACGGCTTCGTTCTAGTAGCACACAGTGAGAACCCTAAGGGAATAACTCTGCTAGGTATACAAAGAAACTGCACTTGAAGTCTTGCAGATCACATTCTCAATGTAATGTTCACATAAAGTGTAACATTACCAGTAAGCTGTACTGTAGTGTAACCCAGCTCACATTAGTGTAAAATATTTGGAAAGCTCTAGCTGAATAGATGGTGTTAAAACATTACCATGGCCAGGTCATCCTATAAACATGGGTTTATCATCACTGGTATCTAAAATCACACCACATTCTGCCAGTTTCTGCACTTCATCTATTTACAGAACTGGTCAGCAGTAGCATGTCATGACTCTGGCTCTGGCTACACCCCACCGTATGTGGGAAAAGCTGAATTCAACGTTTCAGCAGGAACAATGCGGCAAAGGAAGAGAGGAGGAACTTGGCTATGAATAGAAAGATGACAGGAAGACAATATTGTCAGAAACTACCACCTGAAAACGCTTTCACAGAGCTTTTTATTTCTGCTTTCAACTCATCCATACTTTTAACAGTGGTACATAAACATTCAGGTAGGCTACCAGTTTTAACACTTCCATAATACAATACTAGATGAACCTAATCTTAAGGCACAAAACTCTGTCTTTCACCAAGTCTCTGTTTTGCAGAATTAAAAGCCAGATTCCTTATATACTGACTTACGTATGTGCTGGTTTTGACTGGGGTAGAGGTACATATCTTGGCAGCAGCTAGTATGGGGCTGTGTTTTGGATTTGTGCTGGAAACTCTTGATAACACAGGGATATTTTACTGTCACTAAGCAATGCCCACAGGTTTAAGGCCTTTTCCACTCTTCACCCCACCCCACCAGCAAGGAGGCTGGCGGGGCGTAAGAAGCTGGGAAGGGACAGAGCTGCGACAGCTGCCCACAGCTGACCACATGCATTTGGAGTGTTTGGTGTTTATCTTCCCAAGCCACTGTAACATGCAATGGAGCTCTGCTTTCCTGGGGATGACTCAACCTGCCTGCCAATGGGAAGTGGTGAATGCACTCCTTGTTTTGCTTTGCTTGCATGAGCAGTTTTACGTTCCCTATTAAACTGTCTTCATCTCAACCCACGAGATTTCTCCCTTTTAGTCTTCCTGTTCTCTCCCCCATTCCACAAGTGGCAGAGTAAGTGAGTGGCTGGGTGGGGCTGAGCTGCTGACTGGGGTTAAAGCACATCCAAACTGAACTAAAATAAAAGCTTGCAAATTAAAGACTAAAAAAAATTAAGGTATGAAAATGCATCTCCAAATCTATCGCCAACTGTCTCAATTTTTTTATTGCCTTTGAAAGTAATTAAGCGTACATTTTCACAGCTTCAGAAAAGTTGAGTCCTATATTTTAAGTCAACCTTTCTGTTCTGAGTTAACTGGTCTCAGGGAGAGATCAAGCCATGTGATTTGTATGCAATCACAGGCTTTGGTATGCTCTCAATTTTAAAAATGTACTTGCCTCTTAAAATAGTCAAAATGGAACTTTTACAGAAAGAACTGCTATAAAGATACATCAGGATGCTAATTTTTGTAACCCTTGATAAGATTTTATGGTGTGTTTGTTTTTCAAAAAACAGGCCTAAGGTACTCAAAGAAACTGGTAATCTATAGTCATCAGCCCATTCTGAACTCTCTTCCTTAAGTACACTTAATGGTACTGAATGGCAGTTAATGCTTAACACTATTTTTCACATCATCTTAAGAGGGAAAGGGCACCACTGTCTGCTTTAACATACAATTTGTTAATAATTAGATCTAACAGCTCTTTCTTTTTAACGCTTCTGAAGCAATAAATGAATGTGCTACTCTATTAAACTACAACTTACTTGGAACCGCTGTGCATAAAGTGAGCTGAGAGAAAGGCCAAAAATCTAGTTCAAAGTTGAGCAGTCTAAAGGCTTCATTCCTGAGTGCAACAGTGACACTTTCATGAGCGACAGCCGAAGCAAGGGCCGCTATTTCTCAGCACGGCCAGCACCTGAGCGGGCCAGGAGCCGCTCCTCCCGCTTAGCCATCTCTCGGCTGCCATCTCCTGGGTAGGCGCCTTATAACACAATCCCCTTCCTCCTCCGCCCCGTTATTCCATGACAATCCATCAGTTACTGTTGTCATCATACGCATCAGGCTGAGCTCTTGAGAACAGAGCACAATGCTCAAAATCAGGAAAGAAACTCTTAAAATCAGTCAGTGCTGGTATACGGATGTTCAGCCAGACAAAAGGGGTGGATCAGTGTATTCAAATTTTGCCAGCCAAGACTTAAGACATCTTTTCAGAAGGACAAATTATCACTCTGAAGACATGCACTTCCCTTCCACAGACAGCCCTCATCTGGCAGATCTCTACAGGAATCACATGGTGACCCTCTGGGTCTGCAGCATTTGTTTCTGCGAACATGCCTCTGTACCAGAGCCACCAACTCAACACAGCTGGTCTCATGGAGAGGACTACCCTTCTCGATCAACAAGGCAGAGAAACAGCTGGAGTCATTCCAGAAAGCTGGGACTTCCTTGTAGATAGGCAGATCTGCAGCTGTCTATCACCCCACTCACTGGACCTCACCGTAACACAGCGTGGCCCTCATCCAGCACTGTGTGGACAGCAGGACATATGCAATCACATCTTTTCCTAATGCACAGTGAGCCACAGCTGGAATTCATCCCCTGGCCTGGCAATTGGAAACACTTCTAGGTCACTCCAAACGTAGCCTTTGGCATTTATCTTACAATACCCTAATCTGCCCTCTTATTCTAACACTGCCCTAGCAGAGACGGTAGCCCTACAGAGGGAGACAGAATACTGAGTTCAGAGTACAGACTTTTTTCAGTGAGATACATTCTACCTCTAATTAGCACACCATCCCTCCCAGAGACATTTCCATTTCGCTTTTACATGCCAGCTGAAGAACCCAAAGTTACACAAGACTGATATATCATTGTTCCAGAACAAAGCAGTACTTGCCTCATGCACAGCTAGGGACACAAAATGACATTTCATTGTTTTTACCATGGCAGCATACACACATTGTAACACTCAGCTGTGACTCAGTACAACATCTCTTCCATTCATTGTTCCTGGTCACTGTGGGGAAGTACACAATTATTCTCTCTTCTTTTCTGCACCCTCCTTCCCAGCTGCATTGCTGATGGGGAAGGTGCACTTAAGGTCACTCTGGACAAATCTTCCAGGAGACTGCAGTGCTAGAAAGGCTCTAAAGAGACACTACTGCAACTCAGGAATTGCCCCTGATCATAGGGTCCCAAGTAGAATTTAACTGTTCTAAATACCACAGTTTTTCTGTATCAGAGCACAGCACTAGTATGCAAGCACTGTGTAAGTTTTACTTCATTCATAAACCATCCACTGAAACACAAGCTAAACATTTATTTTTGTGGAATTAATATACTAATTAGTTGCATGGTAAAAGCAAACATGAATATGGAAAAATGAACACCAAATACAAAGAAGTTCATGTATTTCTTTCTCTTCTAAAGAGAAAAATAATTCTTTCACAGAGGAAGTGATTGTGCTGAGAATTCTGTACAATTCCTGGTAAAAATGACATTCAAATAGCAGAGGGCTTCTCTCCAACCTTCAAAACAAAGGAAAACTCAGTCTTGAACTTGACCAGCTCTGCCTAGATAATAGGGCCCACATGGTTTGTAGGGTGTGTATCTGTAAGCACTCAAGGAGCAGCTGCTGTCCTGCGGAGGAAGGACTGACTTCCACTGAGGAAAGTGCATCAGTAAGTTAATAGGCCCAGATTAACTACGTTTCTGCCTGAAAGTGTATGTTTCATTACAATTTACTTAATTCAGTACAGTAACTAAGGAACAGTAACTAAGTATTAAAAGTGATTAAAATCCCTAGGAGGGAAAAAGATCATCACCTACTTTCCTCATTTTACTTTGTGCAGTTAGCAGTTGTTGGTAGATTTTTGCTGCAGACACAATCAAATGGAATATACAGCTGAGGCTTCACTAGTGTGTAATATAATGATTACAGAATCAAAGACTGGTTTGGATTGGAAGGGACATTACAGATCATCTAGTTGCAACCATCCTGCTATAGGCTGGGACACCTTCCACCAGACCAGGTTACTCAGAGCTCCATCCAGCCTGGCCTTGAACACTTCCAGGGATGGGGCATCCACAACTTCTCTGGGCAACCTGTTCCCAGTATCTCATCACCCTCACAGTAAAGAATTTCTTCCTAATACCTGATCTAAACCTACCCTCACTTCAGCGTAAGGCCATCCCCCCTTGTCCTATCACTACATGCTGTTGTGAAAATTCCCCCTTCAAACTTCTTGCAAGCCTCCTTTAGGTACTGAAAGGTGGTGCAAGGTCTCCCTGGAGCCTTCTGCAAGCTGAACAACCTCACTCTCAGCCTGTCCTCATAGGAGAGGCCTTCTAGTCCTCTGATCAACTCAGTGGCCCTCCTCTGGATTCATTCCAACAGATCTACATCCTTCTTGTGTTGGGGGCTCCAGAGCCAGATGCAGTGCTCCAGGTGGGGTCTCCTGAGGGCACAGTAGAGGGGCAGAATCAAACCCTTTGTCCTGCTTTTGATGCAGCCCAGGACACAGCCAGCTTTCTGGGCTGAAAGTGCACATTGCCAGCTCATATTGAGCTTTTCATTCACAAACACCCTCAAATGTTTCTCCCCAGGCTTAGTCTTGATCCATTCTCCCTCCAGCCTGTACTTGTGCTTGGGGTTGCCCTTACTCAGGAGCATGACCTTGCACCTGGATTACAAATAACTATATACGATATAGGAACATATATATGAGCAACTGAGCAAATCATTTTGCTTTACTTTACTTCCCTTCCCTTGTATCTACCTTGTCTACACCGATAACAATGACTAGATAAAACTGCCTCTCAGCATTAGTAGCAATGCCATACACAATGGGGCCGTGAACTCCTACTATCTAAATACTACCATGGCACAGTAGAATAACAAGTATAATGACCTTACTCAGATAGGTAACCCATTATTTCCAGTGAAGCCCAGGCATATTATGTCAGTTCATTTAAATAGTTTTCAAAACAGCAACAAGAGAAAAACTGTATTAAAATTAAATCTTAAACATGAATATCAATGCATATATGAATTGCAGTAAGTTCAATAAACTCCCTTTTCTTTGAAAAACCATTCCATTTGACAACTTTTAATCCTAAAGCATATAAAGTCCAATTACTAAAACTAATTACACTATAGTTGTGTATTTGCAATAATTGCTGGTTTGGTTTTTTTCCTGCAGCACCATACAATTACACAACCAAAAAGTCACCTTCAAAATTTTGTCTAGACATCATTAAGTAGTTATAGGTTGGTGTGTTATTGCTAATGCAAGTTTTTTGCTGGTAGAGTATTAGATTTAATTTGGAATCAATCTCTATCCATATTTTTTTAATGCAATGGACTTGTAATATCAGCTGCACAGTAAAAATGTTTCTGTGAGACAGAGGTACTGGAACATAACCACTACTAAAAAGTTAGTAAGTCTGGAGTATAATTTGTATTTTCTTCTCTGTCTGTACTAAAATAGTTCATCTACTTCAAGTAGCTTTCATGTGACAAGAACACCAAAATAGCATAAAGCTTGCAAACTAAGTCTGCAGTCATATAAAATGAAATGTCTCTGAAACTTTCTTTAAGATTAAAAAAAATGCAATTGTCCTGCGGTGACCTCCCACACAGACAGAGAACACCAACTACCAAGGTAAAAGCATTAAAAGAGTATTTATCACAGAGTAGTCTAAACACCTTGCAACCAAGAATTTTAGGGAAGATTCTTTTAAAAACTGACTCCATGTTAAAATGCACAAAAAGGTAATTCCAAAGGAGAGTTAACAACATCTAAAACCCCTAATTAATCCTCATTCATTTCACTCAGTCCAAACTAAATTATTGAGATTGAAACATCTATAAGAACTGTTTAGAAACATAGAGATTCTCTGCAAAAACTCATATGTAAATATGCTTATTAGGAAGAGTAACACTTTATTTTTAAAAGAGTACAGTCATTTTTCTGAATTTGCCCAAAAGCATTCCTTGTTTTCCTTCCAAGAATATTCATCCTCATAAATCTCCTGTAATATAAACAAAGAATGGGAAATATTGTGAGCCTGCTACATACAGCCACAAACCAGGCCAAATAACTCAATAGCCATCCCACTATTATTTACTGATCACAACGGGACTGCACAGCACTTGGCTGGCAACCAGAAGAGAGGGTAGTACCCTTAGAACATATGAACTTGCCTGAATCTCAGGCTGATCCCCACTGAATTTAAAAGGGCCCACCTATACTGAAGTCAACTGAACAGAGATCTAGAAGAAATTATGTAAAAGCTGTAGAGAACACAGCATTCAAGCTGCCACATTAGCCTACTGTACTGTCATTTTGAGAAGAGTATTTAGATGTAACAAAATGTCAATATTAAAAAAAAATTACATTAATACACTAAATACACTACTATTAGTTCTTAAGGACAGACTGGATTACCCAGCTGCAGTCCAGTCCTGAGCAGCAAATTCTGAGTCCCTGATTATTCATTCTGAGAGAACTTCAGTCTCCTCAGGGAGGTATCAGGAAAGTGTAGTACGGAGAATATCACTGTTAACCACATGCCAAGTTCTGCCAGGGAGAGAAGGCAGAGACAATGCTCATTAATTGCATGCAACACTGTGGTTATACGAGGCTCTTTCTAGACCTGGGCTGGTTTCTCCACACACTGTTGTGTGCCTATACTAGCTTTGGGACTTCTGCTCATCCCTTCATTGTGCACTGTTGCTTAATGCTTTGTGCTTTCTCACGGCCACAGCCATGAGGGGAAAAGAGAAAGGCAAGAAATGCTCCTTTTATTTGCAAACTGCAATGCTGTCCAAAGCAAAGCTGACGCAAAGTTCTTCCACAAGCCTGTGCAGAACTGAGTTTTGCTACTCAGGAGAGCTCAGGCCTCCTTCGCTTTGACCCCAGGATGGCTTCAAAATAAAGAGGAGCTGGATGGTACAGGTACAGGAGAACCTTCCAGATGCTCCACCTGCCACATATGGGCCTGGCTGCATTAGAGGAAACTCGCTGGTGCTAAACACTGGCAACCCATCTGGAGTAGCTGCCTGTAATGCTTCTAAGGCAGTCCAGACATCTAAGACTAGCATATGCCTAAATTTGATTTTGCCCCCAAACATACCTTTTTCCATATTGGGACAGATGCTTTTAAGGTATTGATGCAGTACATTACAGCTTCAAGGGATTCTGCTCTGTGTGGAGAGGAGACTGCAATAATTACACTTGCTTCAGTTATTGGAACCACACTAGGGAGAGAAGAGGAACAACAGCAGCTTTAGCTAACACTTAACATCAAGAGCACCCAAAAGTTTTAGCCATGTCACGTCAGTATTCTGGTCACATTCTTCCCTGACTCATTCATACCAAGCAAGTGTCAAACCACATCCAAAAGATTATACACTTTTTAAAAGAAAGAAAACCACAACCAAAATCAGTACCAAATGTTAGAATTCCACACTTTAGAATAAATAAACCCACCAGACATAGGCTTTTTTCTTCCGTTCTTTCTTTTTTTAAAATTAAGCCTATGGAATTAAGAGGGGGAAATTGTTAACTTGTAACAATACATAGGAAACTCAGTGGAAGCTGGCTTAATAATGAACAATAACAAGTTAGAACAGCCAGTTCTTATCTGAAAACCTAAGAAATCATCTCAGTTTGCATAAAAATTTGTGAAAGAAGAAATTAAGCGTCTCACACTATGCAGATCTTGCAATGAAACTCAATTTTTGATGAATCCTGATTTTAAATTCTGAAGTTTCCTACTTGGCATGTTGTGTTAAACAGAATCACAAGGTTTTGTGTTTCTCCTCACAACTGTAGTATTCCCAAAATCTGCCTCCCAGTCCTCCCTCTATAGTAAGATTTCTCCAGCACAGTCCATAGGAAGAAATCTCAGCTTAAATGCTTTGAGCTGCCCTCAAGACAGCAACCCTCTCTGTTGACTATAGAGGAAATCTAGGGAAACTACCCCTCAGACTAGTATCTTACTTACCCTTAGCAATCACATCCTAAGTTCCTTCAGGATTTCTGCAAATCCTGCTAGTTACAGCGAGAAATCTTTCCTGAACAGAGAAGGCCCAAGAGTATGTCAGACACTAGTATTCCATGTTTTGAATCTAAAGGAAAATGCTTATCCAAGACTCAAGGAACAACAGGAGGTTCTCCCACAAGCTGGCAATTACTGTGCCTCATAACCTAAGCTTTCAGACTTTTTATAGCATAAATAGACTTAAATAAGGAAATTCTGCAGCCCCTCAACAGGAGAGAGAAGAAAAAAAATAAAGTGCCAACTTCAGACCTTTTAGAAATAAAGAACAAAACAAGCCAACAGCCTCCCCTTCCCTGGAGTGAAGTATCTCCCCACTTTCAAAACATCACACCAGCATCAAAGATCCTGCCAGGCTAACTGTGGACTCCAGCAAACCCTACCAATAAACACATTTTTGAAAAAATTTTTGAAACTTAGCTTCCGAGCAAGAGCTTGATCCTGCAGCCAGCTTTGCTGCACTATAGTTTCTAAGCACTCCTGCAGGTTCTGCAACTACGTAAGCACGACTATGCATCAGACAAGGATTAATACTCCAGCTGCAGAAGAATGGGGTCTGGACATACATACCCAAGTCTATGGTGCACTGCAATATGTTTGACTGAAGGCCATTTCTGTCTAACATCTCTGCAGATTTTCTTTATTTCAGTCTCTGCCATTGAAGTATATGCTTCATATTCTAAGTGAATCACTTTTTTTCCTTCAAAATTATTTCTTGTAGTACCTAAACAAAAGTGATTTATCAACTAAAAGCACTGAGTAAATTAATACATACTGTATTTTTATAATACTTTTTACATATATATTGCAAAATAATATATACTATATTAATACGGACTAAAACCTAGGATCTCTTGCTATGGTCAAGGTCAGCACTGTGCAAATATAAACAACCTCCCCTAATCATGGCTGCATAATGAAATTATTTGAACAAGATAAATCTTTAAAAAACAAAGAATTTAGTTTACACATTATACAGGCCTGCAGCCCATAACATCCAAGGCTGGGACATCTTCTCTGGTAACTGCTAAGGTGCATGGCATTTGCCCATGCATTTTTAAACGCCCAGTATTTAGAGGCCTAGTAGCACTAAGGTTTAAGCACAAAGGCGTTTCATATGTGTGCCATGTGCATTAAGCACAGGACAGAGCTACCAGCCTTACCTTCACCAGCCCATTGGTAGAAGAGTGCTTCACTTTCAACTAAGACTTGAGTTGCAGGACCTCACATAGAGGCGTGGACATGTGTCTGGCATAGCTACAATATTCCATTTCCCACCTTGAACAAATTGTATCCCAAGGGACAGGAGAACAATTCCCAAGCAGTTCTGTACTCCAGAGCTGCTGTTCTGTTCAGTCCTAGGATAGCCATACCAGCCAGAAAGCTTCTCACCACTTTAGCCCACTGCAGCTATTTAAGAGCTGCAATGGTCGTGCTCTAATAATTCAGAACCTATTTTCTAAACATCCTGGGTTCAGACCAGGGAGAACTAAAAGTCTGGGATGTGGACAACTTAGGTTCCATTTCTTAGACTATTAACATACCCAGAGACTTAGCTCACAAATATTAAACTCACCAATGAACAGAGACACTGCCCCACAGTATGGTGAAATGACCAGCTCTGACACTTCATCTACAGAGAGCTTTTCAGACTTGAGCTTGATAAAATCTTTCGGCACATCTTCGCTTTCTTCCATATCGCACTAGAAAAATTGAAACCAGACTGCTGTTCCTGGAGATACTAGCATCAGCCAACTGCTTTTTATCCAGTGCTGATGCCCCAATTTATGCAGCACACAGGCACTATCTATTTGCCCAAGAGACTAGCTTACATGCAAAATTCACTTCACAGCAGTCTCACTGAGAGAGTATTAACTGCAAATAACAAGCAACGACCTGGTTTTAATGCATACATATTTCTTTCTGATAGGAAAGTCTCGTACAGTGGGATGAAACTGTAACTAGCCCAATGCCCGGTTTAACAGTATGTTCAACCAGCACAGACCACTGTGTAGTGCTGGTAAATCTGTGGTGATATTGTCAGTCCCTCCTACTTATCAAATCACATAGTTTAGAACAGAGATTTCTGATAAACATGGATTAGAGTTCTAATCCTAAAGTTGAGTATGCTCTCCAGGACATTCAGGACCTCACACTATCAGTCTGTTTCAGACACACAGGAGACACTTCTCACTTTTCTAAGCAGAAACCAGTCATCAGATCACCTAAGAATGAGAAGTATTTTGATCAGCAGCAATGGAACAAGCTGCAGTGAATAGACGGACTGGCACTTGAAGGCAGGCAAAGAAATGAAGCTATTTTAAGGACATCTCTTTAGCAGCAACAAACTAACAAAATTTCTAAGCAGCAGACAATTATTTTTCTATATTAATTTTTCTGTTAAAAAGTGGCAGGAAATTTTTCATTTAAATCTTATTTAGGCAAGCCAAGTATCTACTGGTAGGAAGAAACAACCAGGAAAGAGTAACTAGACCTAAAACCCAGATTCAAAGCAATGCCTGACCTCTCTGCCAAATGTCTTCCATTTACTGCATACGTGTAAATCATTTACTGGGGCACTGGCTTATAGTTTCTGCCCAACACAACTGCACTCTCCTGATGGAAATACGAGTTGGGTTCTCTCAAAAGAGTAGTGGGGCGGAGGGAGAGAATTGCAGTCACATCTCCAGACCTAAACAAGTAAAGGTTCTTGTAATATGATATAGAATTCATGAGGTATTTTAGCACACGATTACACTCCCCAGGAAACTAGGCAATGAGTGATACCTACCTAATAGAACCTGGGCAGGTTCAGCCTCCACTAATCGGTGGGATGATGGCAACCTCGTCTCCAGGCTGCAGGACCAGGAGCTGATCTCCAAGAAGCACGTACTCCTGCCGAACAGCAAAAACCACTTGATCCCGGATGACAGCAAGCCTGAGGGGGATTGGCAAGAGCACAAATAGGTTTCCAAACAACCTTTGCAGTTAACCATGAGATTTCATTAAACAGCAAACTGGTGCATAGTCTAGGGCAGCTGAGGTAAAAACCACTGAGACTTACACAACTTTGCTTCCAAGACACTGTCAAAAATACAACAAACACCCACCTAATCTTGGATTTTCTTGTAGTGGCTAAGAAGAAACAAGATCAGTATAATTTTTGGAAATCAGAAATTGGATTTGTCATAGGTCTATGTCAGAACAAACAAATGCATACCAGACCGACTTTGGAAGCTTACAATAAAAAAGTTGGTAACTCAAGAGGCAGCAACCATCCAGTCTAGGATTAGAAGGAAATACTGTCCTGATGCAGTCTGGCTAGACTGGAGTGATTTTCTTACACACCAAGAAGCACTGTTGTATGCTGTTCATGAGATCTCATGAAGATTCAGTGGTCAAAGTGTTGCTCTTATGTGTGCTCAGACTTTATGAGGCTTTGGGTCTTTTGTACTTACAAAAGTCTGAAATCTATTGATAAGGAGTAGCCACAGAACTAAGAGGAAATGTGATGTGTCTTCTGGCAGATCTTCTACGTATTTTTTTATGTGAGATATTGCTGTGAGAGTCCATAGCTCTGGATATCATGAGGCAGGGAGTCATTTCCATGACTAAGTGCAATTACACAGGAAGCATGAGGGCCATAGCAGTAAGACACCAGAAAAAAGAATTGCATTTTACTTCAGATGGTGCAGGCATGATAATAGCTCTTGTTTGAGACTACAAAATCTGGCACAGCCAGCTCAGCTGTATTGCTTAGAAACAAGTAAGCACACCAAGAGTACAAGTAAAAATCATCTTATTTCCTACCAGCCAGATAGACAAAAGTAGTCAAGGCACAGGCTGAGCAAAACACAGTAGCACTGATTCAGAGGACAGACTGAACGGAGGAATTGTATGAAAGCAAAGCAAGCCACTAAAGAACTGCACACAACCATGAAACTGAAGTGGCCATTAGAAGGACGGCTGTAATTGAAGTCCCTTGCAAGCTAATTAGTTGGGGAAAATGGGTGGAACAGAAGAGCACTGTCAAGTATGCTCAAGCTGCAATTTGAATATCCATCAGCAATATGAATAGAAGTCTGTGGTCAATGCCCTACAATTATATTGAATTTTTCCAGCAAAGCGAGGAACAGAAGCATTTTTCAAGAAGGCCACTGTGAAGTAACTGCAAATGCAAATTGTACTGCCTCAAGTCATCATTCATAAAAGGACAAAGTTGACAAATTATGGCAAAACGACCAACAGTGCTGTTGCTGCATCTGACACAGAGGAATAGGCTGCAAAGTAAAGTACACACATTCCCTATTGCCTTTCCCACCCAAACACACTTTATTTCAATTATCTGTGTGGAAAAGGCCCCTGGTCCAGCATTTTGTAAAGAGTTTCTCACTTGGAAACAGATACCACTGTTAAATAGTACATTTTTTTCATAGTGTTGAGAGTATTTTACTAAAGAAAGATTGTGCCTAAAGGAAGACTTTGACACCTAAGTTATGAAAATTCCAAAGTTATGGAAATTCCAGAGCACCGAGCACTAAATCCTGAGGACCACAGCCTCTCTTATACCTTAATTTTTTTCCCCCCTTCTACTCCTCCAAAATGGTGTTGCACCTTTGTCTATCAGACTCGTTCTTGACAGGACTGAGCATTTTCCCTCAGCCTTAAACAGAGGGGACATTTCTGTTGACAGCCCCAAAGAGCACCAGTACTATACAGGCCCTTACAGCAAACACAGTGCTTTCTCAGGACCAGACTCCCTATGAAATGCAACCAGCAGTGGTGTGGTCTTTTTCATGAAGTGGCTAAACCTATTTTCTCTGCCAGTCCTGAGTGGATGGAAGCCTGTGGGGGCTTCAGTTCCCTTCCTGACCTGCCTTCCAGGGTGTGCCATAAGCTCAGACCAATGGCTTGCAGTCGTTAATCACAGAATCAATTCAGTTTGAAAAGAACTCTGAGATCATCAAGTTCCACTTATGACTGAACACCACCATGTCAACTAGATCATGGCACTAAGCACAGTCTTTCCTTAAAAACCTTCAAGGACAGTGATTCCACCACCTCCCTGGGCAGCTCATTCCAATGTCTAAGAACCCTTTCAATGAAGAACTTCTTCCTAATGTCTAACCTAAGAGACTGAAAACACCTGCATACTATCATTTATTTCTCATTCATTGTCCTGGCTGTGCTTGACCCCTCCCTGAGACATCTCACCTTCTCCACAGACTAATAACAGTACAGCTTCCAGGTTACCACACCACAGCCCTCCTGGACAATGGGTCACGTGTACCTCTCAGGCCCAGTTTTGGGTACATCTACTGGACCTGGGCTTTCCTCACGTCTACATAAAGCTACAACATTTCCAGCTGCGCAAAACACAAAACACTTGGTGCGGGTTACCAAAAGAAGGTGGTAACGCCACTGGTTTCGTGCTGTCGAGGTATTGCTATGTGTTCCAGCTCAATGCTAAACGCCAAACTTGTATTTAACCAAAA